>JAVFBW010106799.1:0-16443 GCA_034783835.1 Mopalia ciliata
TCGAACCCGTGAACGGTAAATCGAAGCATGTTCGGTTCAGGAAGCGCACTCGCTACCACTGAGCCACGGCTGCGGGCGGTTAACAGAGAGGAATCACTCATATAGGGTCGACAGGAGTCAATCATTATATTCAGGTTATATAACACCTGTATACTGTTAGATAATTATCCATGATGATTAACTGAACTTTTACTAACAATTAAAACATTTAGGAAGTCAAATAGAATAAAATAAAATCGATTTTGACAGTTCACTTTTTATGTGGTCATTCAACCATCATCTTTGCTCAGAAAGTACCGCAACACTGGGAAGCTTAATCCTACACCTGATAATTTAATTTGAAGTGCTTGTGCTTGGAGTGTTGTGAATGGTTGTAGTTTGTTATACCCGGAGGGCTGTAATACTCAAGGCCACTGGATTGCCATAGTGAGTAGTGTAGAAACAAAAGCCAAGATGTCACAAAGCTTCGTGTACTAAATTGAGACCCCTGGTTAGAAATTGAGAGGCGCATCGGTGGAACAGGAATGAGGACTGCAGCCAGGAGAGGGTCTAGGAGGGGAGCCCCCTTCCATAGTTTAGAATTGTATGTTTGTTTATTGATTGGGGTTTAACATCATACTCAAGGGTATTTCACTTATATGACAACAGATTGTCCACTTCACACTGCACCTGGCCTTATTACAGTGGAAAACCTCAGAGGAAACCTCGTAAAAACAACCCCCGTGATTGCCGGAGACACAACATGTGACTCGCTCATATACCTGATGGTCAACAGGCGGACTCGATCCCGTGAATAGTAAATCAAAGCAGGTTCAGTTTAGGAAACGCACTAGCTATGACTGAGCCATGGCCACTCTCCATCAATATCCCCAGTGAGATGTGACCAAAGTGCTGTATCTTTCCATTCATATACCCTGTGAGATGTAACCAAAGTGCTATCTCTCTACAATGATATCCCCTGTGAGATGTGACCAAAGTGCTGTATCTCTCCATTCATATACCCTGTGAGATGTAACCAAAGTGCTGTTTCTCTCCATCAATATCCCTTGTGAGATGTGACCGTAGTGCTATCTCTCTCCAACAATATACCCTGTCAGATGTAACCATTGATATCCCTTGTTAGAAGTAACCAAAGTATTGTCTCTCTCCATCCTTACCCCTGCGAGAAGTGATCAAAGTGCTGTCTCTCCATCCATATCCCCTGTGAGAAGTAACCAAAGTGCTGTCTCTCCATTGATATCCCTTGTGAGAAGTAACCAAAGTGCTGTCTCTCCATTGATATCCCTTGTGAGATGTGACCAAAGTTCTGTCTCTCCATTGATATCCCCTGTGAGAAGTAACCAAAGTATTGTCTCTCTCCATCCTTATTCCCTGTGAGAAATAACCAAAAGTGCTGTCTCTCCATTGATATCCTCTGTGAGAAGTAACCAAAGTGCTGTTTCTCCATCCATATCCCCTGTGAGAAGTGACCAAAGTGCTGTCTCTCTCCGTTGATATCTCCTCTGATATGTACTTAAAGTGCCTAAATCTTCCCTCCAATATCTCCTGTGAGAAGTAACCAAAGTGCTGTCTCTCTCCATCTATATCCCCTATGAGAAGTGACCAAAGTACTGTCTCTCTCCATCAATATCTCCTGTGAGAACTGAGAAGTAACCAAAGTGCTGTCTCTCTCCATTGATATCCCCTGTGAAAAATAACCAAAGTGCTGTCTCTCTTCATCCATATCCGCTGTGAGAACTGAGAAGTAACCAAAGTGCTGTCCCTCTCCATCCATAGCCCCTGTGAGAAGTAACCAAAGTGCAAAAATCTCCCCACCAATATCCCTTGTGTGATGTGACCAAACTTCAACCTAACTTTCTCCACCTATAGCACATGACTGAGACTCTACCCTAAAGTAAATCTGATCCCAAATACAAAATAAATCGAGTTGTGGCATGTTTTGCATATTTTGGATTTGCTACAGGTGACAAAAACATCAACATGTGTTTTATAACAAGGTCAATCAGATTAAGCATTAGTCTATTTTATATACATGTATATATATGAAAATAGAAAGAACACTCACATACCTGGTTTTTGAAAGCAACTTTTGGTAAGTATTTTATAATTTTCAGGTTAAAAATAGATTTCCCTATGTCGGGTAGGGAAGTAAATGTATTTTCTAGAACCAAGGCAAATAAACATCTTGCATAGTAAGGATTGGATGCTAGGTGAACAGCTACTGCTCCCCCCAAAGATCGACCAAACACAATCAACTTTCTCACATCAATCTCTTTCTGTCGAAGAGCAAAGTCCATTGCTGCCTCAGCATCTATGTACAGACCTGTGCAATAAAACACATAATACAAGTAAAGAGACAGTACCACAAGAACAAAAGGTTGAATGAAAGACAAACTTGTGGTCTTCTTTTATGTTTGTTTGGTTTGTTTGTTTGATTGATGTTTTACGTCGTACTCAAGGGTATTTCACTTTATATATGACGACGGACAAAAATACAGAACATCACAAACAAATCTGCTCCCCATTACCCTTTAGCTCTAAGAACACCAGGGCAACAGAAAGCAACCTCTTTTCTCGCCTCTTACCATCCGAGGGAGCTTCTTTTATGAGGTTGTTTTTTAACTATTTGCTGATTTGGGTGTAATGCCACGCCAAAGCTTATTTCACTCAAGTGAAGGCAGGGCAAACACAAAATGCAAAAAAAAAACATCACAAGCAGATTAGCTTTCTGCTGTTTCCAGCTCTCCACGGCAAAAGGAAACTTCTTAAAAGGCCGGTGTTTTTATCTCAAAACACTGACAGAGGCCTTCTTACATGTATAAATCAATTGTCATTGGACATCAAGTTGACAAACTTGTTCATACAGACAATCTAAAGGCCAAAAATTTACAAAGCCATGGTAGCCGATGACACAAGGAACATAATAAGGGATTATCATTCTGTCAAATGAGACATGGTTGTTTCTGTAAGTGACTATAAGAAGCTACATCTGAGTGAGCTATTCACTATATTCCCTATCACTCAATAATTAATCTTTTATGTTAAAAAGTTCTCAAACATGTTCATTATGATTCAGTTGCAACACCCTTGTAATTAGCAAGACAATGTTGTTGGATGATTCTGTTGAAATTTCTAACTGATACTATTACACATATTTTGCCTTCTGTTTGTATTTCACTTCAAGAATGATGTGTTTTATTTATTTTAGCATATTATTGGAGCTAGCTCAGAGAGGAAATGTCTAAACTAGTACAAACTCAAAATGGTCTTTAAGGTAATACTTGTGTTATTTTCGATGACATAATGAATGCATCATCTGCAGAATATAAAGATGAATTGATAGTAAGATCAACACAATGGCATGAACTAAAAGCAAATTATAATCAGTAATAAGATAAGTCAGTTTACAAAAGTTTAAGTGAGTGACCATACCTGATTCAGACACGGAGCCTCCACTTTTCCCATAGCCTCTGTATTCTACTAGAAGGATGTTGAAGCCACACTGGTGGTACATACCATAGACATTCATTAATCTGAAAAGACAATAATCTGGACTATATATGGGTCTTATAATGTCTAAAAACTTGCATGAGGATACAGTATTTGTAACTGTCAAGCTTTTTGTCAAGGTCATATGTATGAATATCTAATCACAGTTACAATAGAGTTTATCTCAAACAGGAGTTTGAACTAATCAACACAAGGTCATATGTATGAATATCTAATCACAGTTACAATAGAGTTTATCTCAAACAGGAGTTTTAAGCAATCAACATCCTGGCAAGTGACTGGAAAATGATCAATCTTTAGAAAAATGTACAAATTCTCAATTTAATTGAACAGACATTGAGAAATGTAAGATAAACAAAACTGTGTCAATGGATAGGCTGACAGTGAAAATTGCAGTTCGACTATTATATTCTCATTTAACTTTAATAAGGGTGTTAACTGAATTATTCCATTTAAGGACTCTATCGCTGGTCATGGGTAATAAACTTCTTTTTTTTTTCTTTTTGTGGCTTTTGCAGGTATTTACAAAGGATGATTATATTAACATCTTGTATATTTAAAAAGCGGGGGATTTCAAGATTCTAAATTTAATGTCATATTATGATTCATTTTATGGAATTAACAAAGAAGAAATGCCAAATAATTTGTTTAAATGGACCCTTGCTTATAACTCTTATTTTCCTCAGATGGTTTGAGATTTTTTTTAAAAACTTGCATGTCTTTGTAGATAAGAAGGCCGGGTGGCTGAGTGGTCTATGTTGCCGGCATTTACTGCTGGCGATTCGGTGCCTAACTCTGAGGGTCATGGGTTCGATTCCCGGACGGGTTTCAACCTGCAAAATTTTCTGAACTAGAATCTGTTCAAAATAAGAAAGTGTTATCCCAAAATAACGAAAATACTGTTAAACTTCACTCTCTAAAAGACACAAAAATTATTCAGTATTTTAAAGTTTTAAATCCAAATCCAGAAAAATGAAAGCTGATAAAACAGCCTTAACATATGTAAATGATTGAACTCAGGTTTGTTTTAAGATTACTGTAATCAATTTAATAAACAACATGTTTTGTATAATGAATGAAAAGGCAAAATAGATTTTTATCTATACCATTAATTTTTTTTAATAAATAATTTTGAAACAACATCTTTAAATGGCAGTTTTAACTCCGAAATTTGACGCGGTGACGTCGGCATCACAGTTTTTGTTCACACCTTTAACAACAATCAGTAGGAGTTCTAGTGGGGGCGTGAGTAGTTTCTATAAATGTGTGTTCTACCACCTACAAACATTTGCTCTCCTTGTCTACTTTTCAGTTCAAATACACATCCCCAACGGTCATGCAATTGATCTGTGGACGTTTCGCTTATTGGTTTGTGGTAATAGTCAGCAGCTAGTCAGTTGAGGTGAGATAATCTTGTTAATCCTTCCACCCTTTGATATACATAATCTTTGAAACACGCAATTTATAATTTTAAAGTGAAAAAAACATTCTAAAATACAAAATTGTTTGGTCAAACTTTTTGTATTATCAAGATAATGAAAACAAAATTTCAGAAAGGCAAAAAAAAAAGTCAAAATTTTACCCCTGACTTGCAGTAGTGTCCTTAAAGAGACTAATGAGACCACCTTACATTGAAGAGTGTCATTTTTTTAAAACAAAACATGCAATCACACCCATTGTTGCAATAATAGGATCAATTAAAATACAAATTGTAACCAAATATGTCATCTAAATAGGCAGAAGTTATATTCCACACAATCTGATCAAAATCAGATTTTTAAAAACATATCCTTTAGTTTGTTGCTTATACTATTATCTGGCGAGATGACTGGCCAAGTTGAGGTCAACTAGAACAGGCTTGCTGCATTTCATGAAATGTCAACGTCCAAGCTGACCAGTACTAAATTCTAACCCTCCACGAGTTACGTTCCATGCGCAAATATACATAACAAGGAACACAGCTCAACGGTCTTAATGAGACAACAATGACCGCTTTGTTTATCGCAGTTCCGACTCCCTCCCTTCACAGACTTGCACTGCATGAGCATACAAATAGTTTTAAAAAAATTTGAATTTTTATAAAATAAACAGCAGTAATAGGATATTGGTTGTCGCGAACTTAGTTTAAAACATGTCTACTTCACAATCCATTAATTAATGGCATCAAAATATCATAAAAATCAGTCATAGTTAGTTTTTTTAAGACCTCTGTCCTCATTTTGACACCTCGTCAAAACCCTCGGCGACTCGGGTTTTGACTCGGTGTCAAAATGACGACAGGGGTCTTAAAAAAACTAACTATGACCGATGTCGAGGGTTTAGACCCCTAAACCGAGGCCTCTGTTATACCTTTACACAAAGCGGTTAATCTAAATTCCTGGATTTACGAGATCCACGTCTCACTGCACATTGTCCTACATAATGATCAGATACAAAGTAAAACAGCTGACCACACAGAAAGGCGATATAATTACTTCGGTTATATTTTCTACTCATCTCATTGAAAAAACATGCAATACCTTTCCTTTATTTTATTTAGTTTTTCAGACCAGTTTTATTTAAATTTAATCTGGTGGGTGCCTTTGAATTATAGATTTTAGATAAATGAAGGAAGAAATAAAACAGGGTTGTCATATATACTAGAAGCATTCCCAGCTATAATTATTGTTCACCTCTGTTAAACAATTCCCTATTAAAGCTAGTAAGCACGTCTGTGTTTATTCTTAAGTCAAGTTTCTTGGTCATCTTAGTGAAACAAATCGGATTTATTTATCATCCGTTCATCTTTCTTTTCAATGTTTTTTTTTTTTTTTTAACTGCTCTCGAATTTTCATTAATCTCATTTCATTCCATTTCCGTGATATTTAACTCTTGGTTTGTTCCTTTTTATCTACAGGCAGGTTATTGGTGGGATTTTCCTGTGTCCTGGTGCACGCTGTTCAGTATAAAATCGATTTGCCTAATGGAGAGTTCTGTGGTAGCTTTGCACACCGCATTGTGTTCTCTATCCTGATATTATATCCAGTGTAACCGTTTGGGGACTTCACCTTCTGTCGAAATGTTGCTTCGTTAAAATATTCATGCTTTCGGATCAACATACCTATAGTAAGACGACACTGGTGCCGGGTCCTTCCTTACCTTGCTTTATCCCTTTAACCAAGAACTGGCCAAGTTTCAGAAGTCGCTTGATTCTGAACAATGTATTTTGAAAAGCTTTAGTGTTTATAATTGAAAGGCGGTAATGCCTTTAACACATACAGAGCATGATTTAACGGTAGACGTTTCTAAACAATAAATTCATCTTGCACCACTGACAATATATTCGCATAATCACTTTAAATCAAATACATGTAAGGTTTAACAAATAGAACAAAATAAGAACAAACAATCCACTTCCATTCTTTATTCGCTCTGACCAGTGTAACTAGCATAAGAGTAGCACCTGTGAATTCATTCTAAAGTCTTGTGTTCACATACAGACGTAAATATTGCCAAATTATACAATGGTGGCCATATAGAATACGACCTTCTTAAGTAGAGGAATGGCTGTTATATTGTTTTGCGTTATTTGATGAAATGTAATTCTATCTTTTCGCTTAATATAAAAGGAGGTAGGTTCAAGTGGTTATCTTTGAGTATCAAGTTAATCTGTGAATTCGATCTCATGTTATCCTGTTCACAACACATAGGCGTGAATATTGTAAAATTATGCTATGGCCACCATATCGTTTTACGGAATGTAGTGAAATGCAATCCCATCCGTTACCTTAATAAGAGGGGATTATCTTTCAAGTTTTTAGTCCTACCCGTCAGGAATTATAGACTCTGTCAGGGACATCATACCACTGTTGGTGACTCCTCTTACTATCACTGACTTTAAACGTTCACGTGGACTGTCAGTACTTAACAATGTGTCTGATGTAATATACATGGGCAGACAGAAACAATGGCTGCTCGTATGGCCCAGCAACTTGTAGTCTCTTTTCTTATCATCTGCACCGTACACGGAGAAGTGTTCACAGTACGAAGGTTCCGTCAAATCAACGCTCCACATCACCCAGCCAATCTTATTGTTTAGCTTGTCCTTGTGTTCCCTTCGCTCCGAGTGACCAAACTTGTGAAATTTCACATGAATGTCAAATTTACACGATGAATCCTTCAAAGACATAACCTAAAAAAGAAAATTCAAAAGGGCAAATTGATTTTGTTCCATATTTTTCAAGTTTTTCTACATAATTGCAATAAAATTATGAGACATGAACTGCCTAAACTTGACACGCCCACTGATACATGCAGCTATTTAATAGTATTTATATACTCAAATCCTTACGTTTTATCCCCTTGTAAAAAGGCAAAATCTGTGCCCTGGATGGCCTTAACTATACCACTGGGAGGAAATCAAACAAGTCATACCATTTTGGGAGTTTCAGACAGAGTTCTTTCTTAATTTACAATCCTTTTAACTGGCTGTCTGAGAAACAACTATGTCGGAAACCAACCAATCTGTATGGATATATAGACTAGAACAGCTAAGTGAAGATTTAAATTTGAAGTTTATAAGAAAACTCTATTCAAAGGGCAAGATTTCATCAAAGAAAGGATTTGTATTTATATGTGGATTAGTGAGAGTAAAAATTGAGGAATTTTTATCTTTATTTTTTTTACATTTTATACATTTGGAAAGTTAATCGACTAACAGAGTGAGTAAACTAAAAACATAAACTGAGAGATAGATAGGCTGTAAACAGCAGTTATGACTAATTATGTTTTCAGTGTGTAAATAGTCTTCATAATCAAGATTGAGACAACTATATTTGTTAACTCATGTATGGTAGGCTTGTCATGCCATATCGTTTCTGTAGCATTGAATGTTATTCAATAAATCTTTATAATAATTGAGGTATGGCTTTTAATTAATTACTAAACAAAATTTTGAAGAATATTTATTCAACAATATGAGTTTGAAATTCAGGTTTGTTTGTTTGTTTGATTGGGTTTAACGTTGTACTCAAGGGTATGTCACTTGTATTACGACCAGCCCAATAGGCGAAGGAAACCACCCTCGACACCACTGGAAACAAACAAAGACAGGACAGGACAAATACAGGACGCTGTACAGACCAGCTTTCTGTTTCCTTTAGCTCTGAGAGCAACAGGGCAACATGAAGCTCCCTCCAACCACCCGCTGGAAATTCAGGAAAATATGCCATAAAAAAGTCTACCAAACTTGACTTGAGACAGCAACATACATGTAAGTTTAACAGTTGGCTCTTACAGGGCTATTCAATTTGAAAAGCAGGAGCAAATTCAGAACACAATTTTTCATAACTTATCCTGTAGGCCTACAGTCTACTCAAGCTCAAATCACTCTTTTGCTTATTTTCATTTTAAAACTAAATTTCAAAAGTGTAGAATACTTTCAATTTGAATATATAAAGCATAAAATTATATTTACATGTAATTGTGACCTGCAAACACAATGATATTCTGGACTGCTGCAATGTCCATGTAATTAAAATATTCAGTGCACCAGATTCTACTGGGGAAAATGTGTTTGTTAGATTGATTGGGGTTTTATGCCATGCTTTAAGTATATTGAATTCATTTGATAAGCTTACCAGACTAATTGGCGAAGGAAATCCATCTTACCCTTGTTGACAACAAACAACAAGACAGGGCATTCATTACATGTAAACGATGACACAAGAGGTTTTTTTTTCTTTTTTTTTTTAATTGATTGATTGGGGTTTTACACCATGTTTATTAAATATTTTAATTTAATTAATTTGAGTAGCCAGCCAGCCCAAGCTGTTTATTTGAATTTGGTTTTACCTCTTAGTGACTCATGGGAAATAAACCTATTTATCATATACCTATGAGTCTCATCACACAGATACAGAGGCATATCGTATATTTATTGGTATCAGATGGTTGATATACAAATGGTCTGAAAAAGGACTACTTTCAATGTTTACATTCTATATGACAGCACCCCCTATAAAGTGACAGGGGAAATTGTTTGACCTTGTGTAGCAGACCAACACTTGGCAACTGGAAAATTTGTTACATTTATGTTTTGTTTGTTTGATTAAAACCCAATATACATTACGATTACACAAAATTAAGCCACTGGTTGGGGTTTGGAATTGAACTATGTTCTCTCGAATGTTTTTCTTTGGTGTGTAATTTTATAGAACAAATTCACTCAGTAATATGGTGATTATGATGATTGTCTGATTGACTGATTGATTTGGGGCTTTAGTAGTAATTCACTTATTTGGCAGCTGCGTATTCCTACAATAGTTGATGCTAACACAACCAAGAACTGTTTTTATAAAGTTGGAAAGTTAATCCTCCTCCAGTGCTAAGTAAAGGGAATAATGCTACTCTTCAAACAAACTCAGCCAGAGGGCTGTATATCTGATAAATGCCAATACTATAGGTTGCCGAGTGATTGTTCATGATACGACTAATCCAAGAGATGCTCCTTTATGAATGGAAAGTCATAATTCCACTTATTTATCAGGGCATGTCTCTTCTAATTGGACAATAGAATCAGTGAGATGGTGTTTACAAATTACACTGGTAGGACAATGTGTTATGATTCATGTGGACAATACCTGTGGGTAGAGTGCAGAGGGTGTTACTTAAATGATTGCTTGATTGATTGACTTTACTTGACTTGTTCATTGAAATTTCACTGATGTGTAGCCATACACTTCAATAGCAACAGTCATAGCAAGACTAAAACAAGCAATAATTTGAAGTGCAGTACAGAGTTGGAAACTTAATGTCCCTCCTATGCAATATGTAAGTAGAGAAGAATAAGTATTCAAGCCAGATCAAACTGCGCTTCATCAAATGCCATCTGATAAGTTAATTGCCTCACCTGTATATATCCTAGTAAGGCAGACACAAGTCCTGGGGTAGATCGTGTTAAAGAAACACCAATCCCCATCAGTTTCTCAGCTCTTTCAATGGTTCTGATATCAAAAACACTACAACAAACATCAGAAACGAATCATTCACTCTTGTTACAGTATTACTGTGGGAGTTTCAGAAACATTGCTATCTAGTATCTAATAGACTATATTACAAGAAAACTTGTTAAAACATACAGTATCCTGTGCACTGAGGTTTGATGGATCTTGCCAATTATATTTAGATTAATTGGTTAGAAGTGTCCCTGGACAGATTAAAGTGAATTTCACATAACTTATAAAGTGGCAGTGTAATCTAACACCTAATAGCCTCTTAAACACCATAAAATGTTAAGTGTGCCTTGTGAAAAACTATAATAAATAATAATGCTTCATGTTTTTACAGTGACACTATCTCTTAAAATGCTATCTCCCAGCAGTCTTGATTTTTTTTTTTGGAAATTGGAATTACTATGACAGATCAAAGAGGCTTGATAGCATGCTATCCATGGGTGAAAGAAACCCTCCTCTACAATCAAAAACAAGGTAATATAGGAATTTACAGGACGTAATACAAACACATCAAAACCAGACTGGCATCATGTTTCCCCTTAGCACTGAGGGCGCCACCAGGGCAAAAACAAGCTCCCTCTCAACCCTCACCAATAATTTAAGACTACAATCTCTTGTGTTTACCTTCTTTTCCAGGATTTTTCTACACAGTGAGTACTCTCCGTTGTTGTTTCTGGTTGCAAGGTTGGGATTTCTCCAAGAAAACTCCCAAACCTTCCATTATTAGTATCACTCTTGTCTGTTTGGTTGGTCCCCTCAGCACCCTCCGCTTGTGTACTATCATAAGTTAAAAGTGTACAATCCTCACAAGCATCTGTATTTTTATGTTGAACGCCTACAAGCAGTATTGTTTCTTCAACCAAAGGTTTCCACCAAACCACAATTACTGCTCCTTCTTGAGGAAACTTAACATCAGTCTGAAACAAACTTGAACCAAAAATAATTGTAAGATAACATACATTTGTCAATTTAAATTAGAGAGGGTGGGTGAGGTCTGTTTTGTTCATAGTTTGTTTGAAGCCTTAATTCAAAACAATAAAATTTAAATAAGGTTTTATTTTGTGTGATGAGGTATTAACTGATGGCATTAAAACATTTTATTACTTCTTTTGTAATTCACACATTCTAAGCAGTTTGTCAACCAACCAACTTTCATAATCCCAGTCAAATCACATGTTCTTATTTTTGTTTTTTCTTCAAAAAGTAAAAGTTATGGTGTTTTCTCCATTTTGGTGCAATATGTATTGCAATGTCTGCCATATTTTTTAAGAAACCTAGTGAAATACAAGCCCATCTGTGGCATTTTCACTAAAAGCAAAGTTTAAAGTTAATATCTGAATTTGAGTGATGGACATTTTGGTTTGTGGAATAAAATGAAATACAATCCCATCTGTTGCTGGAGGAAACTGTTGCCAAGTTTTAAAAAAGTCCATGAATTTGTTCTAAAGCCTTGTGCACACAACACAGACATAAATATTGCTCAATTATTCAATGGTGGCCATTTTGTTTTATTGAACATTGTTGATATCCATACCAATTTGTAATCTTAAGGAGGGGAAGCACAGTACAAGTTTCAAGTTAATCTGTGAATTTGTTCCCAAATTACAATTTAACAACACAATATAGAAATACATTGATACATTGACCATGCAATGGTGGTCATATTGTCTTCCATAATTTGGTTTAATGCAATCCTATCCTTTATCTTTAAAGAAGAAAGCTAAATTCTAAGTTATCATATTCACCAAAGAAAGGATTGTGAAATGATGCGATGGTGGCCATTTTGTTTTACAGAATTTGGTGAAATGCAATCCCATCCTTTGTCTAAATGGGGTGAAGCTAAATTAAAAGATCCATGTTATAGAGTGAGTTTTATCTAAAAAATTAGTAAACCACTCTCAGCCCCTCTGGCAAAAACAATGATTGATTGATTGGTGTTTTATGTCACGACAGCAGATGTATTCCAACAAAATTATTGACACTGGCACAACCAAGATGTGAAGCGATTCCATAATGCCAGAAAGTTAATAAGTCCCCCTGTGCTAAAGAAAAACAGGATTATTACGCTTCAAACAAACTGCCCGTAGCCAGAGGGCCTGACAATAAACAAAGGCAAGACAGAACAAAAACAGGATGTAATAGGAAGACATTATAAAAGATCATTTTCATGTTGCTAATAAACTCTGAGAAGTAGAAACTCGCTATCAACTACCCGCCACAATCTTGAGAATTTGTATCTAAAATATATGATTATCAATTGAGTCCTTGTTTAACTTAGGTGTGAATATCCTTACTTGAAATCAATGTGTTCTTCTATCTTTTTTGTATACCCATCTAGCTTCATACAGCAACTGCCCCAAAACGCATCTTCTGTATAAAGGGAAACTACTCCTTCCATACCACTACCAGAGTCATCCCCCTTGGTACAATTTAACCCATTGACTTGCAAGCCTTGGTGTACCATATTATACCAGGAGGTTGGCAAAATTTTCTTACAACAGAAAATATAAACAAAATATTTTAAAGCAGATAAAATAAACTGAACTAAATAAAACCAACAAATAATACTTGAGATAAATTTACTATGAAAGCAAACTTTGAGAATAGTAAAATTAATAGAATAAGTGCATGGCAATGGTCACTCTAATACGAATACCATTTATAAAATGTTTCAGATGTAGATAATATTTTATACCTTTCCATTGTAGAAACAACATTCTCCAAAACCCTGACAGAAATCTGAATAAAACGGCAAGAATGTAATCCTCCCATTTGGACATAATTCTGACAGCAGGCTCCAAAACCTATCAAGCATAAAATTGTTGTTTGTGATTTAAAGATGTAATTATTTTTTCTCTCTCATAGGACAGCCAAATTTGGGAAGAAAAGTTTCCTTGGGCTGGCCACAGACACAACAAAGTTCAATCAGAATAAGTGATAAAAACATGACAAATTGCTCTTTTGCTGTGGCTTACACACAGCTGATAGAGCACCAGGGCAGTTTAATGTATCAATTTGTCTTAAGCATCCAACCACTGGTTCACATGTAATACTTTGGTTTAGCTGGGTGTCCTGTACATGTATTCAACAATATGAAACTGTGCACTTCTTGAGTAATTGATTTATTTTATTTGTTTGTTTGCATTTAACATCATACTCAAAGGTATTTCACTTATATGATGATGCATTGTCCACTTTACTGTTCCTTGCCTAATTATGGTGGAAACTAGGAGGAAACCTAGAAAAAACTACCCTCGAGATTGCCGGTGGAACATCATGTAATTCACTCATATACCTGATGTCAACAGAATGAGGTTATCCCGTGAACTGTAAACTGTGGCAGGCTTAGTCAGTCTGATCATTAACCCTTGGGTAATTGAAACCATTCATGTACATCCACCACACAGTTATCATAATTATTAAACATTTTAAATCTGCAATCTATCCGCATTCCTACCAAGCTAATTATTTCATTAATTATATCTTTCCACAAACAATTTAGCATCGTTATCAGATGAATAAAGCTTTTTATTCAGAATCTTATCAACAAATTTTATGGAACGCCATACTTGTTTTCATTGTTCACAAAATCTTCTTTTGGTAGACACTGGTAAGTCCATCCCTGGGCAAATAGAGCCACTGACAGGTGATTCTCTCGTGCCACTCCTACTGCCTTGGAACAAGAAATATACAGCTTGTTAAATCACATTTCCATTTGTCTGCTTCATGCTAACGGGTCTGTTTAAAAAACCACTCCCGCAATTGCTGGAGCCACAACATGTGACTCGCTCATATACCTCAGCAGACGGACTCAATCCAGTGAACGGTACATCGAAGCAGGTTCTGTTTATTAAGTGTTCATGTTACCACTAAGCCACGGCCGCAGGCTCCAATAATTGGAGACAACCAGCCTAGACACCTGTGTTGACAATGGACACCAGTGTTGACAAACAATGAGAAGCTTCAAGGAGAGTAAAACTTATTATGAAATAATTAAGTTACAAAATTACAGGTGCCACAACAAATCAGCTCTTCGCCTTGATTTATTTGTTTGTTTGTTTGATTGATTGGTGTTTAACGTCATACTCAAGGATATTTCACTTATATGACGACGGACTGTCCACTTCACACTGTACACAGCATTATTACGGTGGAACACCGGGAAGAAACCTCATAAAAACCACCCCCAGAGCCACAACATGTGACTCGCTCATATACCTGAAAGGCCGACTCAAACCTGTGAACGGTAAATCAAAGCATGTTCAGTTCAGGAAGCACACTCACTACCACTGAGCCACGGCCGCGGGCTGCTCTTTGCCTTGAGAGCAACAGGAAGCTAACTTGAACAGCCCACCGGTGTTTAATGCTTTAAACACATTTGACAGGTGTTTCTCCTTGAGTAGTAACTGGAAACAGGTGTAGATACCAAGCCCAAAATGACAGGATTATTTGTGATGTTCTGTACTTGTGTCCGTCGTCATATAAGTGAAATAGCCTTGAGTGACGTTAAACACCAATCAAACAAACAAACAAACCTATAGGAGTTTCAAAAGGATTTTAGAATTTTATAATAGTGACTATAGTCCAAAATCCTATAGAATACTATAGGATTTTTATTGAAGGGGGAACTAAATATTTTCACTGTAACAACTCATTTTTCATATCATATCATTATGAACAGAGTGAGTGGAAATTATTACACATGCTTACCTCTGCTGTGTTGAATCCCCCACCCCCATGGCAGCCCCGCCCGAACACATCAACTCCTACATACACATCATATGGTCGACGGCGATTCAATGCAAATTGTCTGGAGTCCTTCAAGTTTTCCTTTGTCCATGTGTAGTTTAGAAAAATACCATCACATACATCAAAATACTGGCTGTAAGTAAACAAAAATCCTAATAAATTTAGTTTGATATTTATAACTATTGATCAGGAGATTACCTTATTGGACTGAATAACTTGTTTGTACGTGAACAAATACTAAATTCTAACTTAGTGTAAAATGTTGTTTGTTTGACTGGGGTTTAACAGCTCAAAGGGTATTTCATTTATATCCCAATGGATTGCTCCCTTCACACTGTCTTTGTCTAATTGCAGTGGAAAAGCACACCCGCGATTGCCGGAGCCACATCGTGTGACTTACTTATATACCTGAGAGACGACAGACAGACTTGATGCTACAAACAGTACATTAAAGCACGATTTGTAAGCCCACATGCTAACCCTTAATCTATGGACTTGGGCCTTGAAAATCTGGATTATTTTCTTTTAAAAAATCTATCAATCCAAACTGAACACCCAAATCATCACCAAACGTTACAGATTATGACACCAAAAACGAACGAAAGCCGCACAACTCTAAGAGAAAAGAATTATTTGTTTCTTGGGCTGTCTTTTTAAACAACACTTTTGGTTATTGTACTCATATGGGGATGCACCAGCCCAATGGGTGAAGAAAAACCACTGTCAATGTTATAAGTAACAAGTATGGTTCGAAAATCTTGCTGACTTATCCCCCTTGCTCTTGCTTTCTCTATTCTCTATAAAATATAAAGGTTGGAAACACAGATTCAGTCAAACTGAAAACATTCCAATTGCGATATCATTTGAAGCTTAGTTTGATTGAACTTGGTTAATTCGTATATTGTTTTCTCAACTGCTGCTGTAGGTTTGTAAAATTACAAGTAGTTCCGTCTTTATCAGAACAATCTGGTGACCACCACAGTAGCCATTCTACACATAAGCCCTACTCTAATGTCAAAAATGCTTCACTTAAAATACTAGATGCTAGAGTAAGTAGATCTGAGGTGGTCATCAGTTTATTCCAATCAGTGTTTTTAGGAAAATATTTGTTATGATTAAAATAAACAAGAGATCCATGAATGGATCTTGACGCCCACACTGTTAAGATAGTTTGAAGAGAAGAGTCTAAGAG
>JAVFBW010106876.1:0-16442 GCA_034783835.1 Mopalia ciliata
GGAAATTGTTTCAGATTTGACTGGAAGTTGAATCACCAGGACCGTGAGGTGTTGTCAGTCTCCCCTGACTCTGGCCTCATTCAGCCTAACGAAACTCTGGTAGGTTCTTTTGTTTAAGAACTATTTTTTTTGCAATTATTACTTCAATATTATATTCTGTCGGGATAAGTAGCCTATAGCCTAATGTTTGTTGTATTCACCACCGACATTAAATAAAAACTTTGGCTTTGACTTTGAGGTTATTCACTTTCCCTTTATGCATCCGTCTTGATGCGGATAGTTAGTGTTCTGAGTGTGTGTGGAAAGCCTCCAATATGGTCATTACATTATACGGTGTTCCTTACATGCCATTTATCTTTTAGGGTCAGTAACCTGAACCACTTTCAATTAAAAAAAGTATTCAGACTGTGGCAAGGGCTTAGTGGTTAGAACATAACTTAACCTTTGCAATGGCTGCAGCTTTTCTGGTTTTTTAAATGCATAAATGTGCATGTATGAAAAATGAAACAAAATGCAAATTTAGATGAACACTGCAAACGATTTGTGAAACCTATAAATCGGTCCTCCTAAAATAAGTTTACATAAACATGGTAAGACCCGTTTGGTCCGTTCTCCCAAACATCAGTAAGGGTATAATGATACACTCCCATGAGAATTTGATTTGTATCTCGATATTGCCCTCATGATACAATATGTATCACCATACTGTACCTTCTTGATTTCGACTTGATAAGCATAGAAATTGCAAAATTTTATATGGCAAATTAAAACTGATTGGTCAGTTTGTTCGGTTTATTGATTGTTGGCAAAGATATCACGATTGACCCATGCAACAGCTTATCCTTACACCTCGATAAGAGTGAAATCTGATATTAGTGAGGGTTCAAATCAGAATCAAACAAACACAATTTTAAAGTGTGTCCCTTGTTGATATTTCAGAGTCAGTGTTGGGAATTTTGTCCAAAGAGTGTAGAGAAGTACCTGCTGAAGCCTGTGTTAATAGCCTACGGTCAAGGATACAAGGACAACTCCTCTCCGGGGAAAAAGAAACAGTTCTCTGTTAGAGTGATAGGGGAGGGAACTCTCGGGGAAATTAAGGTAAGTCTACTAGCTCCATTCATTTAAATACTGTTGTTGTTGCTTAGATAAGAAATGAAGGTAAACTTAAAAATATCGCTTTAGTTTCACTCTCTGAAATATCCTGAATTAGAGCTTAAGTGACACACATCCTAATTGCACTCAACATACTGATCTAGCTCAAAATAAATGTAAATAGAATTGTAACCAAAAGTCCTGTTATTTTAGTGGGTTACGGAAGTCGAGATGTTTTTGAAACTCACCTGTCTGGGTACATCATCTACCAGATACTACAGCATTCGAAATTCAAAATCCACATTCTGAACTTAACATATCGATCTAGTTAAAAATAAATGTAGCTAAATATGAAGTATTAAAGAAGTGGGAATTGTGATCAGAGATATCAACCTTTAGCTAACTAACGCCAGAACAAGGAAGACAACTTTGTATTAGTTCAAATAGTATGATAAAAATTCTATTTGTTCAATCTGAACATTGTTAATTGTTTTATTCTATTTAAAATAATATTTGGACAACTTTTGCACGACCCCAACACCTAAAAAAGCCAATGCAAAATGTGACATAGAAACAAACAGATTTGCTGGTAAATTCTCCCCAAATTTTGTAGGGAAATGCTCCTATATATGGCAGAGTTTGATTGTGGATATCTTTTGATTTACTGATTGGTGTTTTATGCGATGCTGATAGGTATTTCACTTACATGACAACAATGTATTCCAACAATAATTGACACCAGCAAAACCAAGATGTGTGGTGTTTTCATTATGTTAATCTTAGTCCAGTGCTAAATAAAGACAGCATCGCTACTCTTCAAGAAGAGAGAAAGTGGCTTGTATTCACACTGAGATCATGGAAAATGCGTAATGAGAAGTGGGTGGTACCAATTTGTTTTCCTCTCTTTTTTTTCCAGTGTGAAGAGAGCTATATGAATCTGGGTGACATCGTGATTGGGAACTCCTCAAAGACACAGCTTGTCTTGTTTAATAACAGTGATTGCAGTCTTCATTATAGTTTACATGTAGATGAGACGACTGACGAGGAGAAGTGCCCTCAAAATACAGGTCAATATTTACATTTAATGGCTACCGTCTGGCTGGATGGTCTTTATTATATACCAAATGATCAAATAGTGAAAACTATTAAGTATTAATATCATTAACTGTAATGATATCTGTTACTCATTACTTTAAAAATATGACTTGATCTTTTCACTAAGGTGAAACTACTTTCTTTTTTTTTTAACTCGGAGCTGCCTCCCCCTGTTCACCATAATAAGGAACAATGTGAAGTGGACAATCTGTCATCAAACAATGCCCTTGAGAACGGGGTTATTCCCCGATTGACAAAGAAAACAAACAATAATTTACCATGTTTTATTTTTTTTGTAGTATTAAAGTTGGACATAATGAGAGGAGTTCTGGCTGCTCGGTCCAGACAATATATCCAGGCCGTGGTTTCTCCTAACAAACGAAGATCCTACCAGTTTGCAGTCTCCTACAATCTTCTCACATCTAGTGGTATGTATTATAAAAATCTAGTTTTTTTTATTTTGTGTAAAAAAAGGACCTCTTCCATTATAACTGTGTGTTTGATGATTTTACTTGAAGATGATATTTGATCATTGGGATTAACGTTGTAAGTGGATATATCTGTGTCTGTATGCAGGCCTGTTTAACACACCAGGTTTATGGGTTTCCCAAATCCTTTTGGAGTCTTCGTTTAAACTTTTGTTTGTAATTTTGATTCATAGTTCATAAATATTAGAGAGCTAATTTTAAGGTTATGTCAGAAAAGATTACAAGGCAGGCACCATAAGTGTTATTCTATATTGTCAGGCCTGTGGCCATGTCTTACTAGCTAGAATGTCAGCCTGTTTATTTGTATTTACTTATTTTATGAGGAGACCCCCCAGTGAACATCCTCTATTAGGCAATAAAGCATTAAATTAAATTAAGATCACCCTTGGCTGAGCAGGGGAGATAAATCTGTCAGCCATGTAATAGGCAGAGCATTGATTATTGGTACCATGCTATTTTCATATTCATATCATGCTTTTGTTAGTTATTGGCATAATTTGATCATAAATGATTTTTGTGCCTGTTAGAAAGTGAATATTAACAGTATTTCCATACCAAAATAATGAAAATACTGATAATTTAATCATACCTGTTACAGGGGGACAGAGTTAGCTCTCTGATCAGTTTCCATTGATCCTCACTAGCATTATGTACTGTTTCAGATGACAGTTGTCTACCTGTAGAGCCTCAGTATTTATGTCACCTGTTGTTTACGGGGGTTTACCCCAGCCTCACTATCACAGACGCTCGTTGTCAAGGCAGCTCCAGCGGGATCAGCAAGAAACAACTATGGAATCTCTTCTCTCTCGACAGGTAGTTACAAATGTATTTTAGACTGATACTTTTTTAGGTTAACTATCTTAGTAAATTCTGCTTGTGTTGAGAAATTTCAATGGAGCCTTTTTATGAACTTTTAAATGTAAGTTAGATGTGTGCAGTTGTTTGAATTTGCTAATAACTAATAATATATATGACATGACATCACCTTATAGCACATTAAATTTTGTATCAAAGGCAAATGGCCCATGTTAATTAATAATTATGATGATTGCTTCAGACAATCTTTACACCAAGTTACAACTGCATGGTGAAACTGTTTATTCAGAGAATATATCTTCCTCAAAATGTTGGAATGTACAGCAATAAATCTTGGTTTATAATTGGTTAATTAACTGTGGTTTAAATGTTGTTTATTTCCGTTTGAATGTTGGTTTATTAACTGTGGTTTAAATGTTGTTTATTTCAGTATGAATGCTGGTTTATTAACTGTGGTTTAAATGTTGTTTATTTCAGTTTGAATGTCGGTTTACTAACTGTGGTTTAAATGTTGTTATTTCATTATAAATGTCGGTTTACTAACTGTGATATAAATGTTGTTTATTTCAGTATAAATGTCGGTTTACTAACTGTGATTTAAATGTTGTAAATTTTAGTATAAATGTCACTTTATTAACTGTGGTTTAAATGTTGTTTATTTCAGTTTGAATGTTTGTTTGGATGCAGACCCTGCTCCTTCAGAATTACAGTTCACCATGAAGACAAGAGCCAGGTAAAAATTATAGGTCTAATACCAGCTGATAAAATTTAAAGAGGAGGTGATCTGATTAAACTGTTGTCACAGATATGTGGTTTGGATTCTCTCAATGATTCACTGTGTTTTGGTGTGATATATTTTACCCCATGATTTATACCTGTTCACTTAAAAGAGGGGATAACAAAAAATACACATGTATGTGTACAGAGATTGCTAACACAAATACCAAGGCGAGTCGATGTGTAGTAACAACAACAACATAACCATAATCTTTCCAAAGTGAAAGTTGATCAATTCAATGAAATTTACGAACAAAAACAAATAATACAAGAGATTGTAAAATGTAAATGTTGTTACCGGGGCCCTTTTTTCCCTTCTTGCCACTTCGGTATACCCTACGGTACCTGACATAGTTGATCGTAGCTCACTGTTGGCTATTCAAGACGTCAGAGTAACCTCATTGTCGGGTGTACATATCTATCTTGTTAGTGGTGTTTTAACTACCTTATAGAGCACAGGTGGATATGATCTCCTGGAAATTGCTCACGTAAGATTTACCTTTGATTCAATTACAAATCTGCTATAGATGATGATAGGAAACTTAATTAGACACTGTTTCAAAATTGCTAAAATAATCTAGACTTAAATGGAGCAAGATTGCATCATGGTATGCCTGGTTTATACTCAATTTGATTGGCTGATTTCTGACACTCGTTTCACAAAATTTCTGCTTCAAAAACAGACCGCGAACAGCATAGGCTTGTCTACTTAAAAACAAGCGAGGATATCTCTATAGGTCAATAACAAAAAAGTGATTGTATACTTTAAGACATTTTCTATTGGCTTAAGAGATGCATTTGTTGTAGTTTCCCCTCTTTTAATACAAATTTGGTCATTTTCTTTTAATCATTTCTTCCACACGGCATCATGAACTAAACAGCATGATCAATGTTTGATAATTAATACATACATTTAAAATGTGTTGTTTTTATTGTTGAATTTGAGGGCCTCAAGGAAGAACAAATTTATATAAATTTGAATGAATTTACCATCATCCATCCATCCATTCTTTCATCCATCAAAAAGGGAACAGGAAGCCCATGTGTTTGTGACATCTTTGTATTATGTCCTGTGATTGTCTTCAAACCCCAAAACCCACAATTCCATCCACTGACCAATCCATCCCCCACCCACTATTTTGCAAATGTTCTTTACTGATGTTTAATGTTTATATCTGTGTAACAGTTTAGAGAGGCGCATCCCAACATACACCCGTGCTCTGTTAGACATTAACTTCAGTGCAGCTCCTGTTGGCAGTGAGCCATGTGAGGTGACTTTACTAGTGGAGAATACAGGGACAGTCACAGCTACCTGGTGAGTCATAGACAGTCTATCTGAAGCCTTTACTGAATATAGAGCTATACCAGTCATATTTTGTTACCCTGATTAGACTAAGACATCAAATAAGCTCTCTTCAGAACCCTTTAGTAGGATGTTATACACCACTCATCAATCAAACAAATAAATGTAAGTACTTTACAATGGCTGCTCAAGTTTTTAGAACCAAAAGAACAGAAAAGAATACTGTAGAATATCCACAGTTCTGGACCAATCAGATGCCTAGAATGTTATTTAAATGTTAGTACCCCACATCAGATAAAATAATGATGTTGTTATTGCAGGTCGTTTTTATTTCCGTCTGATCTTCAGATGGACTTAGAGCAATGGGCAGAAACAGGTCAGCTGGATGAAGATGAGCTGCATCAGGTAAATAACACCATAAACGGCAAAACAAAACAGCCATCTGCTAAGGGCGGTATATTTCTGAAACTACCTCTACTTAGCAATGGAGGAACATTAGTTTCCCAAGACAGCAAAACATTAGACATTTTCTGTTAGGAACCTTTTACTGTTGGAGTACAGGGCCTTTATAAGATAATCACAATTCTCTTAATACAGGTAGTGAAAAATTAAAATTATACAAAATAATTAAAATTACATGTAGTACTGATAAAACTATATCAGTGTACAATTTTATAATGTAGAAACAGAATATGATAATAAAATAAACAAGTACATATATTGTAAAAGAAAAAAATCCTATAGTTCAACATTTTTGGCCACCCTTTGATGTGACCGTTAAGTGAGTCATGGGTGGTAGATTAGTTTTTACAGTTACATGACTTTCCGTCTAACAAAGGCCATTAAACTACGCTATTCCGTGATATGTTTTAAGCAATATCATATTTTCTTTATTTGGCTTTGAAGAAAATATTTTTTTCAACAAACAAAAACACTCCTCATGTGATATATGATTTAATAAGGCTATTATTGTTGTAGTAAATCCTTGTCAATTAAGTGAAATATCCCTGAGTATGACAAGAATCAATCAAAATCCACCTACCATTAATAATTATCAACATCACCTAATGTTTCCTTATAAATTATTTATTTCTGAAGTTAAAGTAAGTGCTAAAATTTATTTTTGAGAGGCAGAAGACTCATGATTTCTCAGAAAACACAAATTTGTATAATAAGATGCTACAAACTTACATATGTATCAAAAAGGTCAAAATTATCCTTAAACTGTTTTTGAAAACGGTAAAAATAAAACCCCCCTCAGACGTGATAATGCCATGTTGAATGTGTTTTCAGATGAAAGTGATGCAGAACAAGTTATTTTGTGTGGAGCCAAAGACAGGTCAGCTTTCTCCAGGAGAATCCCAGACGGTCACCTTCACCTATAAACACATCATGGCCGGGACAGATAGGCTACCTGTTCTACTCAAACTAGTCAATGGACGAGAAATACTTGTAAGATGATTTCTTATATCAAATATTTCAGCCCAGTGAGGGAGCGGGTGGGCCATGGCCCTGCAGAATACTCCCTCGGCTTCCTCGGTCGATCGTAAAAGGCGAGAAAAGAGGTTGCTTTCTGTTGCCCTGGTGTTCGCAGAGCAAAAGGGTAACAGGAAGCAGATTTGTTTGTGATGTTCTGTATTTCTGTCCTTCGTCATATAAGTGAAATACCCTTGAGCACGACATTAAACACCAATCAAACAAACAAACAAATATATCAAATATTTCAGCTCACTTGTAAAGATTAAATTAACGTTGGTAAAATAGATGTTTACGACACTGTTTCTGCTAATTCTTTGCCTCAACGCTTCCTCATTTCATGGGGCAATGTGTTTTATGGACTTGTGTGTTGGGCTAGAATATAACAGGGATAATGATGGTCTGGGCCTTTGACCGTGGCTTTTTGCTTAGTATTCCTACAATCCTGATTATTACTAAAAAACTAACTGCCACTGCTAAAGAGTGCTCACTCGCTAGCATAATCCCTATGCACCCTATTACTTTGAGGTGCCCTTGTAGTGGTCAATCTATTGCTGAACCACTGAGTTCTGTGTTCAGAATGTATGGACCCGTGGCCTTGGCTTAGTTGTAGTGTGTGCGCTTCCTTATACTACTCCAATTTATCATGCACAGGATCGAGTCCGTCTGTCCACCATCAGGTATATAAGTGAGTCACAAGATGTGGTTCTGGCAATTGCAGGGGTGTTTTGTTTACAAGTTTTATTCTTGGTTTTCTACTGTAATATGGACAGGAAGAGTGTGAAGTTGTAAATCTGTCGTCATATAAATGAAAACCATTGAGTATGATGTTAAACACCAATCAAACACACAAACAGGATGTATGCTTCCTTGACACAAAATGTTGTCCCCCTTATAGAGATCATTGTTGTCAACCAGTTTTCATTGAGGCAACAAGTCTATAAGGAAGACCACCAATAACTGTTGTTGAACAAGGGCTATGTATACAGGCTAGTGCATCAGCCTACTGATCCTTCTTCCATGTGCCACTGACTAGTTCCAGGCAGTCTGTCACTTTCAGGTATATGAGTGAGTCACACAATGTGGCTCAGTGAGTCATTAAGTTGTTTTGATGATGTTTTTACACCCTATTTAAGCAAAGAACAGTGTGAAATGGACAATCCATTGCCATATACATAGAATACTTTTTTTTATATGATGTTAAACCCAAATCAAACATTAAACTGAAAAAGGATATGATTACATGTATATTATATTGGTATTTGACAAATTTATCTTAAACTATTTTCAGCTGAACTTCATCGGTGTGACAGTTGACAGTGACAGACGTTATATTCACTTCCCTGCCAGTGGCCACCAGTTTGCTCCCGTCCCTGTGGGGGAGAAAGTCAGCCCTAAACAGGTTAGAATTCTCAATACTATAACTACCAATGAGGAGTTTAACACAGTTACCTCCAAAGAAAGATAATGAATTTTGTTTTAACCCAGCTTTTCGGTTTATTAATCCAACCAAACCAACCATCATCAAGAGACAGGTATATATACAAGTGGGTGAATAAAATTTAAACTGTAAAATAATAAGACGGTTATAAAAATTATGATATTTAATGTTCATTTGATCAAAACATCATGAGGAGAAATTTTAACTATAGAAATAAATGTATATATAAATGGGTGAAGAAAATTTAAACTTTAGAGTAATCAGATGGTTATAAAATTATAATATTTAATATAAAGACAGTTGATCATCACTTCATGCAAATACTAAAAAGTTATGTTTATTTATAAGTTTAACTGCAGTGGGTTTTTCCGCACCTATTTGATGTATACATATACTTATATCTCTCGGTAAATTTACTCATTTCGATTACTATATTTAAGCAGTTTGCCTCACATGTCGGCATGTATAAACCAATTCCATGTTTAAAGCTTAATATATATACCGTTGTATTTCATTATGATTTTCATTGACTCATTTTGAAGTAACCGTTTGGATTTGTTTTTAGATTTATGAGATATACAATGGAGGAGCTTTACCTGTGTCTTACGAGTTTGATTTAACTCCCCTGGCTATACTCTCCAAGGTGAGTGCTTGACCTCATTTAAACCAGCCAACCATCCAACCAACCAACCAACCAACCAACCAACCAACCAAATAAATAAATCAATAAATCAACAAATCAACAAATCGATCAATAATCAAATAAATAAATAATCAAGTAAATAATTAAATAATCAGCCAATCAATTAATCAAATAACTACTATATGTGATGTTAATATTATAATTGTTTTGTCAACAATAGCCTGGGTTATTTTGTTTTGACAGGAGAATTATGAGCAGTCCGTGTTGGAGTGTGTAAATCCCAGCGGAGAGTTGGCCCCGGGAAAATCAGCCCAGATAGAGTGGAGGTTTTCTCCCATTGAAGCCAAGACTTACATGGTTAGTAATGGTCAGACCCCTAACTGAGAGTAATCAATAATTTAATATTCGTGGAGCAATGTCTACAAATTTGGATTCCAATATTTAGTAGGTCTTTGAGTATATTTTTATAGTCAGTCAAACTTGTGGTTTAATTTAGGTCCGACTAATGTTACATGTGGTTAACCCTGACTGTTGTTCTGCTCAGGTTGATTTACTTGGAAGTTTAATTCGGGTCCGACTATTGTTACATGTGGTTGACCCTGACTGTTTTCTTCAGGTTGATTTACCAATCCATGTAGACGGAGGGGACACAGCAGTGATCACCTTCACTGGCGTCGGCTACGACAAGAGACAGCTAGGAGGAAGTATGGCCATTTCCGATGACCCCCAGGTGGAGGGAGTGCCAAGTAAACAGTGTGTCCCTGTACCTGGACAGGTAAGCTTATCTAAAACTTGATTAACAAACATTACCAGAAATCAATCTGTGTCCCTGTACCGGGACAGGTTAATTCATCTAGAATTTGATGAACAAAAATTACCAGAAACCGATTTGTGTCTGAAACTGGGCACATTGGTTTGTTAAAAATTTATTAAATTATGTCATTTTGTCATGATTAATTTAAAAAAAAATATTGACAATTTATTCTAAGTAATTGATTTATTTAAGTACATAGTAAAGCTCCCCCCTAACTCCACCTGCTAAGTTAATTCTTCAATGTGATATTCTTTAAGTAAAATAGTATATAATGTCGGTATTCAGGCTATGTTTTATTTAAAGTGTTAAATCATGATGGGTATCAATCTAATCATTTATGATTTTTAAAAATTTTATTAATAGCTGGCCTATTTATCTGAAGAAAGAATATCGCTGGGCAATTTACCGCTATTCAGCCAGGCGCGGCGCATGGTTTCTGTGACGAACAGATCACGTGACCACACTGTGTCCTTCCACTGGCATGTCACGTCTAAAAGAGATGCCCAGGTAACTTTTTGTACAATTTATTTGAATTAATGTGGAGAAAATGTGCATACCTTTACCATGTTTAACAGGGATAAATCTCTAATGAGTGACCCGTGGATATCAAATCTATAAGATGAGGGTAGTACTTTTCAAAATTTGCTTCATAAATTTTATATCAGGGTCCATTTATCCCATAAATGACTTTTTTGAAGTAATGGTTATTTTACATGAACATATCAGCAGATGCCAACGTTTCATTATTGTTACTGATATGAGCTGGGATTACCAATCTGGCGGCCAGCTATTGGCCATCCATTGTTGTTTTCCAATGATGCAGACACCATTTGCAAGTTATAAAATGAAAAAGTCTGGGGAATTTGTATCATTTCATTGGTTGAATTGCATCAATGAACAGAAAATAACCAATCAGAGCGAGGAAAGCTGTATCCCATGTGTGGAGATATAAAACAAATATCACATGGCTGTATTCTCGGTATTTTGTGCACATACCCTAATAACTTCCTCCATGACAAATCCTAAACTGTTTTGCTACTTGTGACAACATTAAAGCGCGTAATCGAACAAATTAATGTTTTAGGACAAATGTTTATGCTTTCTAACTGAAAGATCCATCGTCTGCCTGCCCTCTGACATATAATTTCTAGTCTTCAATGTATCTTACAAAATAGTATTTATGGACAAATTTGAGGTGAATTAGTGGAATTTATGTTACATACACCAATATGCCATTAAAATTGCTATGCTATGCTATAACACAAACAAACAAAATATCCATAATGTACTCATAAAAAGGGTTATTCTTATACATACATTTCTTCTGGGGTTGACAGGTATGATATAGGTGTTTCTAGGATGGGTGAGGGGGAGCTTCCCGTTGCCCTGGTGCTCTCAAAGCTAAGAGACAACTTGAAGCCAATCTGTTTTTACAAGGTTTCCGCCTGATTTTCCACCGTAATAAGGCCAGGAAGAGTGTGAAGTGGGCAATTCGCATCATATAAGTGAAATACTCTTGAGTATGAAGTTAATCCCCAATCAAATAAACAAACAAACATGATAATGTTGAATGTGGTCCTGAAATGATAATATGATACTGGTTTCAGTTTTTGTCCATCTACCCTATGTGTGGTAGTCTGAAGGCAGGAGAGAGTCAGCTGTGTCGTGTCTGTTTTACTGCTCATGGAGATCCCTCCTTCTATGACCTTGACCTTGTGTGTGAGGTAAGTTAATCAGTTATCATGAGACTAAGAGAAGTTTGTTTGAAGAGTAGCAATGATGTCGTAACTTTATAGCACTGGGGGGAAATTAACTTTTCAACATTATGGAAACACTTTACAATCTTGTTTGTGCTTGTGTCAATTATTGTTGGAATACACCGCAGTGTTATAAATGAAATACCTTAAAGCATGGCGTAAAAAACAATCAATCAAACAATCAATCAATACTTAGATGTTCTGTCCATGGGTTTGAGTTCCTGGTCGCCAATCACAATGTGGCTCCAGTTTTTACAAGGTTGCCTCTCCGCTTTCCACCAAATTAAAGCAACAAACAGTGTAAAGTGGACAATCAATTGCGTATAACCAAAATACCCTTATGACTGGTAAATAACTGGTTAAATCATTAGGTTGAACCTAAATCAAAAACAGAAACTAATTAATTTTTTTTCTCAGCAAAGTATTGCTTTACCTTAACCATTTCTTTCATGTCAACTAGATGACTATAAAGTGGTTACAGTGCCAAACTATAAGTGATTGCTATTGGGATGAGTTAAATAACTCATAATTCCAGGAAATCTCCTAGTACTGAACAATCATGTTAAAAATTGACCAAGCCTTAATAAAATTCACTGTTTATACTAATAGATAACTGATTAAACAATTGTATCACAAAGACAACAAAGCCTTGATAAAACCGTCACTGTTTATATTGCTAGATAACTGATGAAACGATAATGAAGGACTACAAGAAAGCATCCGGTGAATGGGAAGCAGAACAGACCCGACAGAAATACGAGTTTACGATCACTGAGCGAGATTTGCAGAGCACGGACAACTCTGATGACACTCTGGTGAGAATAGGGTTCATTCACTTGTGTTGCCAGGGGTGTTGAGGGTGGTGGTGCTGACACCCCTTCCTATGAGTGGAATAACCTTAAATATGACTTTAAACCAGTCAATCATAAAATAACCCCTTAAGACACTATCAGAGCAGTGTTTTAATCCAATCAATCAATGAACTATTCAATCAGTCAGTCAATCAATCATAAAATAACCTCTTAAGATACCCTCTGAATGTGCTATATTGAGATATTGTTTATAGCTTAACATTTGAGCATGGTTAACAGCAACCAACCAACAAACCCTCTCAGGCACCCAAAAAACCCACCATCCTATCTTCTAACCCATCCATCTGTATTGAATTGTTTAAGAGCCGTCCCCGCAGTGGTCAGCTGACAGCTTTAGAGGAGGAGAGCAGACCTAAAATAACAGAAGAACAAATTGCCAAGTACAGGGTGAGTTCTTCTTTTCTCTTGACAAGAGATTTGTTGACAGTACTGTGTAACAACAATTAAACATACAAGGTGAGCTCTTCTCTTCTGTTGACAAACACCTGAATCTGTTGACAGTACTGTGTAACAACAATTAATCATACAAGGTGATCTCTTCTCTGCTGTTGACAAACACCTGAATCTGTTGACAGTACTGTGTAACAACAATTAAACATACAAGGTGAGTCCTTCTCTTCTGTTGACAAACACCTGAATCTGTCGACAGTGCTGTGTAACAACAATTAAACTTACAAGGTGAGCTCTTCTCTTCTGTTGACAAACACCCGAATCTGTTGACAGTACTGTGTAACAACAATTAAACATGCAAGATGAGTTCTTCTCTTCTGTTGACAAACACCTGAATCTGTTGACAATACTGTGTAACAACAATTAAACATACAAGGTGAGTTCTTCTCTTCTGTTGACAAACACCTGATTCTGTTGACAGTATTGTATAGTAACAACCACGGCTGGAATTTTCTAAAATTTCACGGGAATGAATCCACTTGCAATACAATTTCACGCCAGTGTACTGAACACACACAATAGCCTAGCATAATGCCTTTACAACCCTCAAACAACATTTCAAATATACACAAGTATGTTCCACTTTGTTTTTTGTTGCAAAATTTAATTCCCGACCTGGGGACGTAACCATCTAGAAGCGTCCCTCTAGTGGGCGTTGCATGAACCCCAAACACACGCATTATAAAGTTCACTGTCTGGTCGGAAATTAATCCAACTCAAACCTTTCACCCATACCTATTGTTACATTGCTAAATAGGTGAGCTCTAAAAAAAAAAAGGCAACAAACAAAATAAATTATTAAATGTGTTAAGAGTCCCAACCCTAATGATTTTCATATATATCAAGAGTTTTATATTTGAAGGGTGGGACTCTTATCAGGGAATTCTGAAAATTGACATGATGTGTCCTTTTTTTATCCCCATTGATATTCAAAACACAAGATAATTTAAAACAGTTCAGCACAAGAAAGGATGTATATTTCAGAGGTTATAAATACAGGCTTTCAATTCGATTGGGGAAAAACATGTGGGTGACCAATAAACCACAAGACATGTTCTTCACAATAGAATACATGTAAAAACATGAAGTGTGGTACATGTCCGAATGGACAACACTGTATGAACTACGTCACAACTGCCAGATGTCGGACCTAATTTTATCAATCAGACTTGAGCAGATTTGACAAAAAAGAGACGGTCAAACGAAGGCATACTTTAAAAACAGTGAGGATATTTGCAAGTAAACAAATTTTAACCAATGAAAGAAAAGCAGTTCTTTTTGAGGTCTAAACTTTTGCCGATTCCAATAGTATCTGTATTTTTCCCGCCAAAATTGTGTCTGCATTTTCCCCGCCAAAATTGTGTCTGCATTTTCCTGCCAAAATTGTGTCTGCATTTTTCCCGCCAAAATTGTGTCTGCCTTTTTCCCGCCAAAATCCACCTGGGATGATAGCCTGTCATTAACAGTCATTACACCCAGTAATTGTCTTTATAAGGCCACACTTTGATCTCCTACAACTTAAGGAACTTCAATTTATAAGCTGATGTACGTGGGAGTGGCTGGTCAATTTAAACATAATATAGTTTAGCCACCTGGACAACACTTCATTGTGAATATAATGTAGGCATTGAGCAAAACATGCCTAGTGAAGGCCTGGTCTCATAAAACAATATATTTGACCCTTTTATAGATCATGTTTTTGCTTTTTTTTACTTTGCTACCTTTTCGCCTATATTCAGGATCTTCCTGGGAACAAGGTTACCTGACTTTTTCCAGCCATGGTTACAACAATTAAACTTAATAGAAGATGATTTAATAATCACATTTTTATTTATATTTGATTAAACGTTTCAGGTATTGAATTTACACAAAGCTTGAAAATAGATCTAGTTTGATTTTTCCGGTATTACATTTAACAACTTTTGAATTCAAACTCTAAATTTTTTGCAGACTTTACCTCCAATTAAAACCCTGAGCTGCGATGAATTGAGACGACAGGAGAGAGCCCGGAGAAAGTTGGCCAGTACAATGTGGGAGAAACCTGTGTGCCCGGTTCCATTTGTTCTTCACCTGGGAGTGACAGCCCGCACCCATGACATCAGAGAATTCCAAGACAACTTCCCAGAAACTTACAGAGGTTATTTTATAGACAGGTAATTTATCTTTAACAGGCTTTATTTGTTTGATTCATTGGTGTTTAGTGTCATGCTCAGTGGTATTTCACTTTTATGATTGTCCACTTTTACTGTGCATTTGTTAAATATGGTGGAAATCTGATGGGGAAACCCTTAGAAACCGCTCCTGCCAATGACCAAATGACCTTGTGTGACCCCTTCACACCTGAGGTGGACTGGGGGGCTTGAACCTGTAAACACATGCTAACCACGATTAACATATGTTTTCTGCTTTTTTCTACATCGCCACCTTAAGTACGATGTCAGAACTTAATTTATCAGTCATTCGTTCTTAATGTGAAGACCAAGTGGTGTTCTTGCTCATTTTAAATGATCATTGATCGTTGTATAAGTTCTTTTCTACCTCCTCAGTGATCAATTCATATAGATGATCAGTAAATGTAAGATTATTAGTAAATAATGAAATGATTGAAGGATAGGGTCACTATTAAATGTAAACTGTTGGAAAAAACTTTTAATTTGAATTTTTATATAAAAATTTTAGATAATTTTTTATGTCTTGTTCTAGTGCTCAACAGCATAAACATTTTTCTTCTTGTAGGGCTCTTAGTGAGAAATCTTCAAGAGAAAGGAGTGGGAGGTGTGTGTCTGTGCGAGAGGCGGAAGAGAAGTGTGCGTCCGGATTAGAGTGCACACAGAGGGAAGGAGAGGTTGTGGCTGGAGTCCTCAGTAACATACTCAGGTGAGTTGAATTTACACCAGATCACGATACAGGCATATGTATTGAAACGTTGTGGTCTATCACAAAACAAGAAGTGGTTTTCTAGAAATTGTATAATTATGTTACCCCACTTCTTATTGTCATTCATACTCAGGTGAGTGTTCCGATCTCTTTGAAATCAAATATCAATTAGCTCCCTGGTGTTTTATTTTTGCCAGGTAACAAAAGTATGCAGTGAAGTCAATTATTTCACCAATAACGGAGCTGCTCTCCAGTTCGTGGTAATGCTAACCTGGGAGTTCACCTGGGTCAAAAACTCTGGCAGTTATTTTTCTGTATCAAAGCTTAATGCAGACCTGTGCTATTCGAGAAAAATGACCGAATGGGTTCTTTCCATTGTGAAGCAAACTTATATTAGACAGACTGATTTATAGGTTTCCCAAATTGTTTGCAGTGATCATTTAAATTAGCATTTTGCAACTGATTTTGACAAATTTTGCCGATCAATAAAGTTTCTTTGATGAAGGAATTTTGCTTTATTTTCATCAATACACATTCATCA
>JAVFBW010107055.1:0-16438 GCA_034783835.1 Mopalia ciliata
TAGCTATATTTCGATTGTAAACAGAAGCTGAAATATAAGCTATTGGCTGTAAAACTTTTGCTTGAAGGTAAGATTTGTCACTGAAATGTACGCTGCGCTATATATTTGTAAATATAGTTATTTTTTTATTTTTCAATCTTTTTTTCCAGTCAGTGTTGAAAAGCTCAGGTTTTGAAACCGCGGTCGCCAAGATAGATAAAGAAATCATGCTTTGGCTCCGCAACGCCAGGAATCGAAATGGTGGACGGTCACTTCAATGCGGAATCAGTAGATTTGCCTTTATTACTGTAAACTTTTGGCTTACAATGTATATGTTTGAAAATTGTTGATGACAAATATATGTTTCAAAACAAGCCCTCATTTTATTCCAAGTCCATGACACATGTATTGTGCTGTATGTACTTGGTGGTGCTTAAATTAATGGGGATTTAGTTATTCTTGAATATTTAATCAACGAAGTAACGAATTGCAACAACAAACTGGTATTGAAAACAACAGTTTTTCCAAAAATCAATTCCCTTTTTTTATTCTAAATCAGATTTCTCTTTAACAAAACCATGTCGTTTGCTATAAGAATTGTGTTGAAAAGTATTCACTAAGTAAATCGCTTAGATTCATCGTGAAATTCTGTATTTGAGCTAAAATACATAAAATTGTGGATACTGTGACAAGTTGTTCTGTATATTGAGGGTGAGTAGATAGATTGTGCTAAAGTTCTTTAAATGGTGTTCTTAGTATGTGGATAACTTTTATAAGAATTGTGGGGAAGAAGCTTTTCTTTACATTGAGGGTGAGTAGGTAGATTGTGCTCAAGAGTTCTTTAAATGGTGTCCTTGGTATATGGATAAATTTTGGTCACAATTGTGTCTAGAGTCAACCTTGTCTTACAGCTCTATGGGGGACTTTTCTTGCTATATATACATGTATATATATATGACCAACAAGATTAACTCTGAAAAAATATTGAACGCTATCATCATACTAAGGACACCATTCTCAATTAGACGTCTCATACTATCCTTAGTGGAGGACAAACTGCGCTCCATCTGTAATGGACTGATAATGGCAAGATGAAACAGCTTCTTTTGCTTGTGTCATAGCTGTCTGTGTGAAAATGTGGCGCCATCTATATGGGCGCTGTTTTATGCTGTATCTTTCGTGTGGTTGGTATGTTTATTCAATGAATGACCACAAAGTTCCATCAAAAATCTTTGTTTTAAGCACTCCAAGTGAATGTTACGTTTTTAGATATGTGGTTTGATACAGTCACATATACTACGTGTCAATCTTACCTCATACTTCTGGTTTGTAAACCAGGTTTTGATCGTCATTTGCGCAGTGTCTGAGTTTGTTACCATGCCTTATATTTGTTCTACTGGACACTCACTCCAAGTCGGTCAGTATTAAACAGATAAGAAGTTTAACAGTATTTTCGTTATTTGAGATAACACTTTCTTAGTTAGAACATATACCTGTTCAGAAAATTGTTTGTAGGTTTAAACCCGTCCGGGAATCGAACCCACGACCCTCAGAGTGAGGCACCGAATCGCCAGCAGTAAATGCAGGCTACCTAGACCACTCAGCCACCCGGCCTTCTAAAAGGCCAACCTACAAAATTTTCTGAACAGGTACATGTTCTAACTAAGAAAGTGTTATCCCAAAATAACGAAAATCCTGTTAATCTTCACTTTCTAAAAGACACAGAAATTATTCAATCTCGTATCAAGTAAAGTAGTACACTAAAGCGCAACGAGTTTTTAAAAAATTTTATTCTATTATTATTATTTTTTTTTTTTTTAACACATCTGGAGCAAGAAAAAAGTTGTGTGGTTCCAAAATTGGTCGAGTCCGGTACCTTTTGCTAAAAGAACAAACACTTAACTATATTTATGGACACCCTGAAGTGAACAATTGCCTCATATGGACACCTTGTTTTAAGAAACTTTAACATGCAGGAGATAGGACAACTGTCTAATCTAGACACCCGGTTATTTGAAAAGTGAAGCAAAATGACCATTTTGGATACCATACTTTTGATTTCTGGCTAAGGCCTTGGCCCTCAGACACAAAGAGTAACGCGAAGTGAGTTGTTCTTGCGCATTTGTTTTGCACTAGTTGTTTCTGTCTGCGTTATCATGTGGGGGAATAAACGTAAGTTTGTAGTATAACCTCATTGCAACATACTTATGACTCTATCTTATACTATTATTTAACGAATTGCTTATTTGCGGTCTGGACAAAGTAATAAAAAACAATTTAAGAAGGATGTGAATTCAATAATGCATTGAGACAAACAAAAATATAGTTTTTATTTTGACAAAGCACATTCTTGTTTAAATAATACACGAAAACTGTATGTGTCAAATAGTTTAAATTCCCATAGGATAAAATATTCAGCCTTTCAGATACTCAAAAAACGCATAGATCCCTTTGATTGATCACTAACATATATTATACCAGGTTATATAAATGATAAATGCTGATTGATCAGCTTATGTATACTGTAGTCTGTACATGCACCTTTTTTTTTGGCCTGTTGTGGGCATTTGGGATAATGGACATATAAAGAAGCGGGGAACAAATCTCGCTTGTATTGGGTATGTTAAACTTTGTTATGGATGCCCGTTATTTATAGAACAGAAATGAAAACAGATAGGAGAAAGTATTAATTACAAGGTTACAAGGTATACAATGTTAGGCGACGCTGAGTTTGACAAAAACTATAATTATATTCATACACCTATGCTGCAGTTAGTACATACGTCATTAGTTTTTTCTCTAAACTTAAAGCTAGAAATACCAGAAATCCGCGAAGAAAAGAGAATTCTTTTATTCAAAAAAATTATTATTATCTTTTCGTGGTGGACTAGTTAGTAAGAAAAATTCAGAGTTGATTAATTTAACCTAGAATTTATATGGAGAGCATTACGTCATGGTAAGCAATTTGCAAGGGAGATAATTTAATTTCTTTGTATCACACACACTCAAAACATTGAGCTCACCAATTACCGATGTATTCAACCATACTGCATGAATTTTTATGGCATTTTTACATTGTTTTTACGCTTTGAAACTATTTCAAGCGTGATATTAATTACATCACGGTTTTTTTTAGCCACTTCTAATTATTAGTTAATACTTCTACTTTACATTGAGCTACATAGCTTTATGCAATTAGCTAATTATTAAAAAGCAACAAAAAAGGGAGAGAGAGAGAAAAAAAGAAGAGAAATGTACATTTAATAACCCAAAATGTTAAGTTAATTAAATTGATTGTGTGCCTACATCTATAATGGCCTACATTATCCAAGAAGTTATCTGTTTTCAGTGTTGTTTCAAAATTTTGGGCCTATATCAGACTTTCTTTATGGGTGTTGTTACTATGCTTTGGGACAGTATCATAATAGATTTATTCGATGTTGTTCTTGTTTGACCTATATCATATACCATATGCAAACGATGTAAATCTTATTTTCCCTTTTTTGGGATAACACTTTCTTATTTTGAAACAAATTCTAGTTCAGAAAATTTTGCAGGTTGAAATTCGTTCAATAGAAGGCCAGTCATCTGAAGTCTAGGCAGCGGACACTTCTCATCTCTCCTGTAATCTGGTAAAACCTCGGAAGTCATGTTTTGGTGAAAATTGAACTTTCTGGATTTTCCCCCTACATTTAACACTCTAAAAGTGTGCGAAACTCTTCCCTGTTGGCAGTTTTTCATCTGGAAAAACCTAGTATGTCATGTAAGTATACTGATGAAATGCATACTGATCTGGAAAAAACTAGCAATTCAACTTGCTACGTTTGTCCAGATCAGTCTACATGACATATATAGCATACTAGGTTCTTCCAGATGAAAAACTGCCAACAGGGAAGAGTTTTGCACATCCTGAAACAAAACAGTTTTCCTTTGTTTTCTCAAATTCGCATTCTACAGACTTACGAGGTTTACCAGATTACAGGAGCTCTGGTAGGCCCACATGTGGGTGTGTTTGATTGGGGTTTAACGTTGTACTCAAGGTTATTTCACTGATATGACGACTGATTGTCCACGTCACACAGTTCCTTGCCTTATTACAGTGGAAAACTGAGGGAAAAAAACCCACCAAAAACACCTCTGCGATTGCCGGACCAACATCGTGTGACTAACTCATAAACCTTATGGTCTACAGACGAACTCGATCCTGTGAACGGCCTTTTAACAGGAGAGGCCCTCAGGTGACGGGCAGTTTGATTGAAGAGTAGTAATACTGTCTTTACTTAGCACTGGAGGAAAATTAATTTTTCAACAGTATGGAAACGCTTCACATCATGGCTTTGCTAGTGTCAATTATTGTTGGAATACACTGTCCTTATATAAATGAAATACTCTTAAGCATGGTGTAAAAACACTGGTCAACCTATAAATCAATCTTATAAGAGAGCGATACTGCTTCCAAACTTTGTATAAATGTTGTATATAAATGTTATCTTTTATGCTTACTTTATCGGATTATATTACAGATGGATTACCACTCAGCAATATATATATTGACATTTATGTATGCAGCATTCAATTATTCATTTATTCTAATTTACTTAATGTGTAAACAGATCTCTTTGTCTTCTTTATACAAATATGGATAGATTATATATTTTGAATAAATGAAGAAAGAAAGTTTTGCATGCCTCGACCGGGATTTGAACCCGGGACCTTTAAACAGACCCAACACGCTACCGACTGAGCTTGTATATACTAGTATATTGAACAAATGAAGAGAGCTATATATATGGCATAAATGAAGAGAACTTGTATATTTGCGTGAGCCTCTGTAGCTCAGTCGGTAGAGTGTTGGGCCTGTAACCCAAATTTTGCGGGTTTGAATCCGGTGGGGGCAAGCGAATTGTTCTCTCTTCGTTTATTAAAAATATATATATAGTTTATATTTTAAAATGTACCGGTATATGCTCTACTTCTGTATGACTGGAGATCACGGCTAGAATCGTAAGCTTTCCTCTAAAGTAGAGTATAATTTTACTTTCGTATGCATAAAAGAAATCAATTTTACGACCTTACAGAGAAATATTTAATCGTATTTTTTGTTTCTCATACCACTGATACCAGTATATTTGATGTAGTGAAAAGGAGATCTATTTTATCAAGTACGTTGAATCTAAGTCAGATTATCAATGCTGATAACTTAAGGTTATGTTGAGGACTAGGAATCGATTATAGTTTAGCTTCTCCACTCGACTTAGTTGCAAAGGATAACGGTGTTTTATCAATAATCATGTGACTGATAAATATACTTATTGGTATAGAATTATCTCCCTGTGAGAGATAGAGCATTATTAGCGCGCGCTACTATAGCAACATGATAACTTTGACTTGTTGAGTAGCTTATTTAGTTGGCAAAGGTTAATAGTTATATCGATCAATTTTCAATCTTATCACGATGTACTATATATAGTTCTATATACAGATGCAACAAGTTAATCATCTTCAATAACCGAGCTATTGTACATTACGACCGAAGCAACAAGTTAATCATCTTCAATAACCGAGCTATTGAACATTACGACAGATGCAACAAGTTAATCATCTTCAATAACCGAGCTATTGTACATTACGACAGATGCAACAAGTTAATCGCCTTCAATAACCGAGCTATTGTGCATTACCACCGATGCAACAAGTTAATCATTTTCAATAACCGAGCTATTGTACATTTCGACCGATGCAACAAGTTAATCACTTTCAATAACCGAACTATTGTACATTATGACCGATGCAACAAGTTTATCATCTTCAATAACCGAGCTATTGTACATTACAACCGATGCAACAAGTTAATCATCTTCAATAACCGAGTAATTGTACATTACCACCGATGCAACAAGTTCATCATCTTCAATAACCGAGCTATTGTACATTACCACCGATGCAACAAGTTCATCATCTTCAATAACCGAGCTATTGTACATTACGACCGATGCAACAAGTTAATCATCTTCAATAACCGAGCTATTGTACATTACGACAGATGCAACAAGTTAATCATTACGACCTAGGATTACAATAATGTATATTGCAATCCCAGATTACGACCCTTGGATAGCCGAGTTGCAATAACCAGAAAAGATGCAAATTAGAGTGCATTACTGCTATCATAAGCTTAAAATATGAGTTAGGTGCACGATTGGCTTTTCTCGCATTTTATCGCGTTACTTGTCATATACAGGCAGTGAGCTAACGTGCTATCTTGAAAGTCACGTGATGCACCTAGAATAAATGATAATAAAGCCAATAGTGTACCTTTATGTCAAATACAGAGTATCAGATTAATAATCCAAATATCCAAAATACACATTATATTTACACGGATACCCATAAATGAATGTCCACTTCACACTGTTTTTTGCCCTATTACGATGGAAGGAGGAACCGGGAGGAAACTTCGAAAAAACCGCCCCCTCGATTGCCGGAACCACATCTTGTGACTCACTCATATACCTGAGAGTTGACAGACGGGCTCGATCCACTGAACAGTTCATCGACGTTGGCTTTAGAAAGCACACTCGCTAACCACTCAGCCTAGGCCGCAGGCCGGATTAGCATAAACTAAATTAGAACTATATGTAACCTGTATTGCCTGCTGGGTTTTTTTTCACCAAGAATGCCAACAGACCGATAAAGATTCAAAGCTTTACATTTATGAGCTAAGTGGTGTCTGTCTCCTACATTAATTCCGAACAAAAACAAGTACATATTACTCAACGTGTCCACGCCTCATAATATCATGCTCAGCATCGGTATCATACTCATGCAGCTGATACAAGTGTTAGTTTTTCACGCACTTTCTCGCGTTACTTGTCATATACAGGCAGTCAGCTCACGCGTTATCGTCCGTGTGAAATGTATAACATATGACATATGTGGAATTTTTATTGTAGTAATATATATACATATCGCCATCCTAATAAGATGGGTGCCTTAGTCATATATACCACTTGGGATAAATTATTTAAAAAAAAAACCCTTATAAATCTGCCTTTATCCCATGCTTGACATAGGCAATTCTCTTATTAATTTCTAACACATTAAAAGTCAGTGTTAACTGTAGCGCCCTTTACAACAAAGAGTTTCTCATGACGTACAGCTGATTAAGGCAAAAGTATGAAATTAGACACAAACACTTAGACATTTCTTTCATTAGGACGACAAATTATAATGTCAGTCTATTTCGCAACGGTTTGGAACCTACAAAAACGTGTTCAAACCCTATCTAGACGAGAATATTCGGTATAACAAATTTTCGACCTAGTGCAACATCAAATGTCCTGAGCTGACATATTTTCCATTCGCAAATATGTAGCGTTAACTGGAAACTGTTTTTATTTTTTGTTAATTTTTAAATTTATTGTGAGGTTATCTATTTGGGATCCTGTTTTATAGCACATTTTTCCGTATGGTCGATCCGATGCCAACAATTGCAGACCTGCCTATCCAAGAAGAAATGAATGTGTAAAAACAGTCCTTTTTAGTAGTATTTTCTCACCATTTTGTGATTAAGCTTGGCATATAATTGATATTTTTGTGAATATTTTTGTGACCTATTGGTGCATTCAACATAATTAATTGTTCAAAATACTTCAGAATTATCCAGGTAGGCAGGTCAGGAATTGGAAGTGTCGTGTCCGCTTTCCTCGATACTCCCATTAGGTTGTTTTCTTGATAATATGTTTATCCCAGATATGCACCCACCGAATTAAAATATAGCATTGCATATTTGTCTATAACTGGGGCGTGAATAAATTTCGCTGTAGTGTACAGTTTCAAAAGTTAAATGTACCGGCATACAAGTTTCCAGAATGTGATGTAATATATTACAAGCTTATCGCTACAGGCCTTTTTTCCACATGACCTAAATATTTTATGAATAGAGAATGTTTTTATGGCCACTTGACGGCTTAATACGAAAAACTGCCAAGTTGGCCTTTCCAACAAAGAGTCGCGTTGCTTCGATGACCTTGGGTAAGGAATGTTTTATTTAAAGAAGGCACGGATCAAATAGTGAACAATGGTTCCGTATAGCAAAGCCTGGAATACGATCAGGACAATTCTGCATGCATTAAGCCTGGGTCCTGCTGTATTGTTGATCGAAAGTCCATTGTATTTCTTTGGTTAGTTCATTCTCATAACTTGTACCTTACAGCTTGACCAACGATTTCATTGTTAAGACTTTGTATAAGCACTCATTGTGAAAAAAATCGATTCACGAAGAGAATAAACGTTTCTTGCCAGGAATTTTTTGATCTACGCATTGTCCGCTAAACTGACTAAATCGATAAAGCTTCCGTCCTGAAATGAACGATGAACTCGTATAGGTAGGTGCAAGACACATGTAAACGTGCAATCGGTTAATCGATCAATATCGATCTGTATATTTTATGAAATGTTTAACCAAAAATATATTACATTAGCTGTATGTCTACCAAGCTTAATAAATGTTCGACATGCGCACTAACGAAATAGCAATACGGACCTCGCCTTCGCTTAAGTATATATTTTTAATTTTAGAGAAAGAAATGTTTGCTAGTCCCTACAGAGAATCGAACTCACGTCTATAGCTATAACTTCATTTTATATTTCTAAAAGCAATCACACTTGCACAGGGATATAGATCAATTAAAATCGAAGAATCATCATATGTTCTAGATAACTCCCAGAGACAAGTTTCTAAATAAACCTTAATCTGAGTTATGTTATGGGTAACCTACAGACATCTCGAGAGAAGGTAATGAGCATTAGTATGGTGTATAAAATATTGTTAAAAATGTAACTAACAAGATATTTAGCAAGACGGTCTCAAGAGACAAAAGACAGACCCCACAAAAGATTAGCTAAGATTAATCTCTGAGAGCATCAGATTGATTAATTGATAGATTGATCGATTGACTGATTATGCATTGATTGGTTGATTGATTACTTGATTGACTGATTGATTGATAGTTCATGATTTGATCGATCGATCGATTGATCACTTGGTTGAATAATTGATTGATGGACTGATTGATCATGTATCGATCGATTGGTTGGTCTGTCCATCGGCGACTGGTTGATTCATTTATCTATTACACCAATAAATTGTTTCTTTCATTGAACAATTACCCTCCCCCTCTCCCCCCTCATCTCTTGTGACTTGCAGAACACTTATACTGTGGTATCGCAAATGCCCTGTTGGACCCAAATCCTATCGAACGACCTATGACATGGACGAAGTCCAAACCCTCCCTCAACGAGTAAATAACAAAACCATATAATCTCACAAAATTTTTGGTTTTGTGATAAAACACAACGTTTCGATAAATATGCCTGTATCGTCATCAGGTGTAAATTTACTATAAAGAGGGGACGTTGAACCTACAGACAGGTCTACAGTAGTTAAATAAACAAGCTCAGGTGTCTAAGTGCCCTGCGTGGAGAATAAACATTGATAAGATTACCGACATGTCCAGGCACACTGTGCACTTGGACATTTGAGCTTGTTTGTTTAACTACTTTATACTGGTATATAGCTATAGTAAAAACAAGTTAATGAATCCGCCCTATCCAAAACTAACAACATGAAATGATAATGGTCAATTAAAATTGAGCCCATAAGGAATAATATATAATAGAAGTATTTGAAAGTATCCTATAAATGTTGGCTCAGCGCATAGCAGGTCTGTCTACTAATACCAATCCGATGTAACGTTCACAAATCGAGTGCGCCTGTCGACCATCAGGTATAGGCCTACCGTATATGAGTGAGTCACACAATGTGGCTCCTGCAACCGCGGGGGTGTTTTTTCTTTACGAGTTTTCACATGGTTTTTCACCGTATTTAAACAAGGTGCAGTGTAAAATGTACACATCGTCTGCATATAAGTGAAATACCCTTAAGTATCGGTACCACGTTCATACCCTAACAACAAACAAACGTGGGCACAGGGAACAATTTTAACAAACACTTTCCTCAAAATACATAGATGCGGGTATTACTAGGCGGGAGCTTAATCCACATTCCCTGGTGCTTTCAAAGCTCAAAACCAACACAGACTCGAACTGTTGTGGCTCTGTGCTTTGCTTCGTATTGTTGTTGTCCTGTCATAATGACACAGTTGCAGTGGTGTTTTAAATGTCTGTTCAGTGCAAATATTTGTGAACAAAACACTTCACAGATTATGTTTTAAGGTTTACCCCCTTACGACAACTGAGACAAGTTAAAAAAAAGCTTACAGCAAGGCGTTTAACATTAAACAAAATATCAATAACAATTTGTTTCATTTGTGTAACCTAGGCTTTCACCTGATAAAGACACATACGTAGAGACCTTCAGCAAAATATTTTGGTGCCATAATATTTCAGTTAATCTCTGTATAAACAATAATAAACCATAATATCAACTTTTGTTTTTCAAAATTGAACAAAACATTAACAAAAACTGAGAATAATGTTTATTTTTGTAGGTCTATCGCTGAGGTGCCCCCTTCCCTTGATGCCCTATAGCTAGCTATAGGCACGTGTTTATCTTGCCTGATGGCTCATCCAGCCTCGGCGTTACACCAATCTAGTTGTTAAATGTCAATGGTCAGAGAATCGGAAAATCCAATATTCGCGCAAACTACAGCGGAACATTAGCTAGCTGATACCTGGGCCTTACAGGTGGTCGCTTATTCAACTTATCATCTAGCTTCAAATACCAAATCACGAAGTGTCACGCTTGCGAAATCACAAATGCTGCATACATGTTTTACTCCACAGTCCACAGCAGGTTCAAACACAGCATGATCAGGCAACTAGAGAATAGGTCTTTGTCAATAGCATTAACATAACCTAACACTGTATAGTTAGTATTAGTAGGCAGTGGGCGTGTCCGTGGACTAAACATACAATGATAGGTATGTATTTCACGTGGATACGTTCCTTTGTAACTGAGAAATTAACTACATACACAGACATACACGTGTTGTCATTTTGATATTTTCTGTATTCATACATGTAAATAGAAATGGACTAGGAAAGTATTTTTTTTAAAATGACACAGATAATTTCCGCATCGTATTTACTTCCATGAGCTAAGTCTATGTACATATTTAAGTTTGGTTATTTTCTTTCGGTTAAGTGTCTACCCCGCGGTTAATTCACTCAACTGCTGTCCATTTAGAGAAAATTTTCGACCAAATTTCGAATTCTACTATATCGTATAGAGTAAACGTCGGACGTATATGCTCTTGCTAGTATGGTATATTATGCATGACTTCCATAACTATTACATATTCAGTCACTTAAAGCTAATATACGAGTCAACAAAATGATGATAAATGATAACTGTTGTTTGTCGGAAGAAAAGATGCATTCAGATGCTAATGCATGTATATAACGTAAACGTAAGATGAGAAGCATTTAGACGTCCATCAAATAACTTTTATAAAGCAGATAACTCGAATTCACAAATAAAGCAAGGGCCTATTTAAGTGTTTCTTATAAACTATTTAATTGTCATATAACGTGGAACTATCTTACAGCCGGGGGGTTCGTGTTATCAAAGATTAAATTACAGTTCAGAGCCTAGACTTTGTAAAGGCAGGCTGAACATGTGGTTAACTGTAGCTAGGAGAAATGTGATATACAGTACGTTGCATCGATTATAGAAAATAACAAGTGCCCGATATTGGTATATTGATTCGGGAATTTCCGTCTTACCTCGGAGAATGGTCCGGTCCCTCTCTTTCGGGTTCCGTAAAATCCACTTTTATTTTGAGTTTAGCTGCATATTCCATCAACAGACAAACAGGGTCTTTCAGAGTTTTAAGCGAGCGACTTGCCATACTATTACCGCTGAAATTAGAATGAAACTCGATCATCCAGCAAAGGGCCAAAAGGAAGTATTACTTTGGCGAATACATATTAAGCCCGCGACACTGCTCCATTTTAGCGCTGAAAAAGTTTCCGGGCTGCAATGAACTATACACGTGACATACATATACAGACTCTCCAACAAGACTATACGCGAGCTTGACACTTAAATATATTATAAATTTAAGTGCGGTTAAATTTATAACACATAGCTTAACACTGTAATATTTACGTGCAGTGTTTACTCTTAAAACCCGTATCCGGAGAGGTAGATAAAGAGCTCAGAGCAAAAACTTCCTGTCAATGAAACTTATCCCTTAATTGTTCATTTCAATATAACGTATTTTGAAACTTCACGACCTTTTAGCTATAACATTAGCACAGGCACAATAAATAAACTCCGTATATATAGTCGTTTAAACGCACACTCCAAGTGTGTATACTTGTAGATGGATATTCGGCGTTTGTCCGGTAAAATGGACACACCCCCTTTCTGGTCCTCGCGCTCTGATCGATTTCACTGTCACCTGTTCAATGTTCGTAACTGTCAGTCACTCGTGTCCCAACACCTAGATCAGCTCATCAACAGGCTAATTGTGACGTTTTGGTGTGTTCCAGTGTTAATATCACACCTGACACCGTCTGAGAAATGTCCCATGCACAACGAGAAATAGATAACAGCGAACAAGTCGACACAAGCTGTGCGTGCATGTACAGCAATAGATATATACAGTACTCCTTTTACCGAATGTCATGGGACAGCCTTTACTTCGATATACTGAGTTGAAGCTTCCAAAGTGGGTCAAAGCCCTCGAAAACTGTCCCTTTTGTATAAAGGAGTATACTATACATACTGGCTCGACACACACACCTTTATAGTTCGTGAGCGATTTACATACATGCTCTAAAGGTAAAATGCCAACCGTTCATTTAAGACCCGCCGCCCCTGACTGCATACATAATATATCAGGTCTACCGAACAACACGGAAGAAGGAGATTTTTTTTCACAGCGCTTCGGTCTGCACGAAAAGATGTTTGTCTGGAAAAGATTTAATTATCACTAATTAGCCGATTAATTTCTAATTAAGACGGACACCGAGTAGTACGATGTTGCTTTATTTTCGAAAGTAAAGGTGCCAAACAAATGTGTAATTATACACGATTCGATTATCATAAACGGTGGATCATCATAACGATGGAATCTGTTTTATTGTTTTCACAAAGTTAAGCGAAGGGAAAGGCAATACGGTTTAGAGACCGCAGTTCGACCAAACCGGACCATCTATTATACATAATCGAGTAATATATATATTTTTATACAATTTGTATATTGACACATTTTTTGTATCTGTGTAATACTTCGCAATTCCTACACTTTAAAATAACACATTTTGTTTTTAAAGCGTTCACCTCAACCGTATGTATTGGAGGAAATTATTTATACAAACACTTTGCTTTGCCGAGAATTTAACTCAGATTAGGTAAAAATTATCTGCGGATCAATGCATTTGGATACACGCATACTCTTGTATTCGCTGTAAAAGTACAGTGTTTTATATGACGACACATTAAAACACCAACCAGACATACTTAATAGACACGTCAAGTCGTTTTACATTAAAACGTTAACATTTTTTAAACACATTAAAGTTTTTAAGATAAAAGTCGTCCGTTTTTTAAAAAGCTTGTGTTTACTTTTAAAGGTTACATGTTAGTAATTAAAACACTAGCGTTTTATGGGTCAGCGCGTGTGTTTTCAATAAGAAAAGGTATCGTTTAACATAAAAACGCATGACGCGATTGCTGTAGACACACCTAATAAACATGCAAAACGTTTTTAAAAAACATGTCGTGTTTTGGAAAGGATTTATACCAATAAATGCATCCGAGTTTTACATAAAATCGCATGACGCGATTTGCTTCTATACACACTTAATAAACGCCTAAAGTGTTTTAACAAAATATGTCATGTCTTGGAAAGCGTTTATTCCCATAAATGATTGTTGTTATTTTTTTGTGCTTTTACACACAATTGACGCATTTATAGAAACTACTTCCTGATACAGATATGACATAAACATAATGCATCCTTCATAACTGTTTCAAAGCATATAATACGTCTGACAGCGTCTTTTTAAAACATTACAGGCATCATATATTTTCGTCGTGGGCTCACATGATCTTAACCCATCATGGGGTCAATTTCCACTGCGGTTAAATTAGAATTCAACTGATAACACAAAATGCAAGACTGTGGATAAAGGATTTGAATATATTATACATAGCATAGTTCTACAAAATCGAAATTTACCCAAATTCAAGATTTAAATGGAACTGAAAACTCGATAATATATATTGCCCTTGTATCAGCAATCATGACACTACAGTGTATTGTTTGCTTATAGTGATCTTTGGTCAGTTCTGACAAGGAATGCACACTATGGAAAATTAACAACACAAGTAACCACAGTCCCATATTCCTAACGGTGCTTTCTGGCGATACGATTTATAAATACGCCTGGTGATTCCCCCTTGTTTTGCGGCATTGCGATTGTTATATGCATTCTTCATAACACTACTTGTATTGCCGTAAAATTATAGTCAAGACAGGTTTTAAAACGGTTGCCGCTTCGACACAAACTACACCAGTCGGAAGATCCAGGTTAATCAAGTAGACTGTCTCTGTGCAAATAATATCTGAACAGTTTGCTGGAAAATGCTAAAAACAGTTGGCAGATGTACAAAAAACCATACCATGTATAATAAGTATAATTAAAGTGACCCGCTCCCGGATAAACTTAAGTCGCACAAAATGGAAATGGAGTAATTGGTATATTTGAAAAATAGCATTTAATTATACTAAACAAGATGTATAACACGCTATACCGGCCCGACGAACTGCTAAAATATATGAAGATACCCAAGAAACCCAATTATACCCAGAAATACCCCAATATTGGCCAAATGTAACCAAATACATGCGATATTGCATGCATAAACTGTTTCTGAATCTAATTATGTATTTAACTGCTTGATAATTAGCCAAATGTACGAGCACAACGTTTATTTTATTACAGAAACACGCATGATCGACCACCCGCTATTCTATGTCTGCAAGGGCTATAACTCTGCCGGAAGTTGTAATCCATAAAGCCTTGTGTTATGTTTATATCCACTTTCTCCATAACACAATAAATCACACCAATTACTCTGTTTATCAACATTAAGCCGAAATTCCCAAAGACGTTTCATGTGGGGAATCAGTGTATCAACATTAAGCCGAATGCATGACGAACTATTTCTTTATCCTTTGTCACCATTTTGGCTTTATTACATTTAAAAGTTTTTAAACGATTTAAGTCACTTTATGCCCCATAATCGACCTATTTGTTTAGCTTTGTGCCTTAAGCTTGATAATTGTATGTTAGGAACACTTTAAGATGTAAAAGAATCCATTTGATATTTTGTATTCTAATACACAACCAATTGCTTCACGACCAGTTTCGTAGGGGGAACACTTACTGTGGACAAAACAACATTGAAGGATTTTACTTACCTCCTTTGTGTATATACTGCAGCCTTGCGTTTCTTTCTCTGGTTGCGATCCCTGCTTTCGGGGAGTATTCTTCCTTTCCTACCCCCCTTAAGTTCTTTAGGAAATTCAGTCTAAAAATTATTATTACCAAAAAGAAAACTGTAGTATGCTTTGTGCAAAGACCAGAGGCATCAATACAGGAAGTTAAGAATATAGTGATCCTGGCGGACACATAATCAGGGTTAAGATGAATTATGACTTTTGACACATTTGACACATTTAATCTTTTTAATTGTGCAAAACTTAAATTCATGACAACCCCAAATATACTTTTTGGCATGTAACACTTCATTCCCAAAGACATGTCATGTGGGGAATCTGTGTATAAACATTAAGCTGAATGCATGAGGACGGAATATTTCTTTATAAATTGTCATCCTTTCGTATGTCGTACTTTTTCCTTCTCATAAGGAGAAAGATGAAGGAAACCACAATGGAATTTAAATAAACAATAATAAGACACAAAACAAGGACTCATAACAGATCGGCTTCAGGTTACCTCCTATCTCTGAGAACTCAAAGGAAAGAACAACACAATTCCTTATTAAATCTATTATTTCTAACTCACAATAAATAATACCATTACTGGTATTTAGCTCGATGAGTGTCATCATGTACCATAATCGAATATGTTTGCTTTTTAAATTGAGCTTGAATACTGTATGTTACATGAATATTTTAGTTTGTCTTTTCCCGCAGTACCAAATGCTTCATAAGGGATTTGTAGGATTTTATAACTGTAGACACAGCAACATTCAGGGATTTCACTTGCCTCCTTAGTCTTTTTTCTATAACACTGGTTTTCACTCATTGTTTGCTAACCCAGCTGTGTGAGCGTTCCCTTTCTACTCTCTTCCACCTTAACACCTGTGAATGATTCATATCTGTATTGTCCTCCATTTTCTGGTATGGTCTAAACATTTATAAAAAGATAAAATGTTAAGTAGATTTTGGTTAAAAAT
>JAVFBW010107160.1:0-16438 GCA_034783835.1 Mopalia ciliata
TCTGTTATTGTTTGTTTGATTGGGGGTTGACGCCAGGTTGTTTCACTCACATGGCGGTATGCCAGCCCAATGGTTGAAGGTAACCATCCTGATACCATTGGCAACAAACAAAAACATCACAGGACAAATACAGGACACTCATAGGACAATACAGAGGCAATACAAACGTGTCGGCTTCCTGTTCCTCTTTGGCTTTGAAAGCAAAATTTCAAATCTTGTTTCAGTGGTGGTCAAAACCTATATTTTAACTTTACCCATTTCATCTAAACTCATACACACTGTTAAAACAATCAATCAATAATTTAGAGAACATACCGCCGTTTTATTTTTATCTTTTTGTCTTTAAAATTTAGATGAAACACTCGTGACAAATATCTCCACAATGAATTTTTAACTGTATATGCAATAATGCTTAAGAAGGAGTTTTTTTCATTAAAAACCATCTGTACAAACTTTCCTATCAATAAATAAATTTACAAATACTAACCTTTCACATAGAGTTTCTCATTTTTTCCTCCACAAAGTCTAAAGTGTTTTTAATATAAACGGTACAAATTATGCAGTAGCTTGGAAAACCATTGATACAATAATTTTTTTATTTTACATTACATTTTTCTTTAGCAAAAAAATCGGACTAACGAGTCTATTCAAAAAACATTAAAGAGAAAATACTGACCTTTTCTTCTCCTGTCTCCTTGTACAGCCTACATAGCTTCTTGCCCTCCCTTCATACCCGGACAGATAGATGATAATCCTTCAAATATAAAACAAAATACCACTCTGAAAAAACACGGAGAAGAGTTTTAACAATGTACCAGGAAGGAAGTCGAATAGAAGATTGGTTTATTGATAAGTGTGTTATGCCAAACCATTATAAATCACAATTATAAATGACAATATATCAAATGTTTAAATACATATAAAATTGTAAATAATGTATTTAAAATTGTGTTAATTTTAGTAATTACTATCGTCCATCAAAATTAAATTCTATGAATCACACCGATTCGTTAAAGGAATGGGATGACAGCATCGCCAGCAATGCTGTCAAACAAATCCTACATTCAGTTAACTGTGTAGAACTATTGCCTAACAGAGACAAGTCAAGTAAAAGTTAACGAAAAATCTGTCCTTTCCCTTTTTGGGCCATAATTTCATTGTCATTATTATTTTCATCGCTGGTCTTAAATATATTCAAATTAATCGATATGCCTTTAAGTTATGGGGGAAAAAACTTCCAGTACAGCTTCAAATAGTATGGACTGGAATTCTCTTTAATGGCAGAACCTGGGTGTCTGTGGTGAATAGAGCTAAAAAAAAAAAAAAACGCGTGAGTTTACGTCACAATCGTTAGTGCTTTTTAATATTAACAATTACAGTCATTATTTAAGATATAAATGCTTTTACTGTACAGACGGTGACTTGTATTGTATCAGTACCTTTGAGACGCTGTTAGGAATATTATAGTCAAAGCTAGATTATCGGAAATCAACTGTGAGCTGATTCCGCTATTCGTTTGATTGGTTGGTGTTTATCCTCACTGTCAAGGGTACATAGCGACTATACCGACTTCGTACAAACATACTATTGAAAAACGTATTGTAAGTAACGCCCCTGACAAGATCACTTCCGGAAAATGCATACCCACACCTTCGTACGTACCTCCAAAATTGAGAAAGTACTAGTTCATAAGTCTTAACGGCGACCGAGTGCTTATCTATTGAATGACCGGCGATAGAAAATCACTGAATTCGATACAGTACCACGGAACAAAAATAATCAGACTACAATTTGAAAACAAAAGAAAAAAATGTCTCCATATATCAATTAACCAAGGACTGGTTGTGAGGAAGTTATATTGGTTATTAAAACCAGAAAGACACGTCTACACCGGCCAAGGAAAACACAACACGGTCTGACAATAACTTTAATAAAATAATATTTTCCTTTAATAAATCTACATATTAAGTAACCTAAAAAAATAATTAGGTTTTTTGACCATTTGCGTTCAAGCATCAGAGCAGATGCCGGCGCGAAAGACACAAAATTGCTTTATGTTTATGTAAAAAGAAATAAATCCAATAGCGTGGTCCTTGTTGGAAGTTGGGAGCGATATTAAAAGTAAACATACCACATTTATTACAGAAAGAATTATTGCTTAAACCGATTGCTTAAAACGTAGAGAACAAAACAACAGTAGAAAGATTATTGGCAGTAAGCCATATGGTTGACTGGTAGGTCTAGTCAATTTTCATTTTCCTTTAGATATATTAGATTCACTAGCACAACTAGAAAAAAAGATTTTTTTGTTCACGTAAATTTTTTTATACAATACATTTAATTATGACTCGTTTACTTAGCATACTCAAAGTGCAAAAAAACGCAGAAAATATGATAGAGGAAGAAGACAACAGATCATTCATTCAGACTGCCTGTCTCAAGGACGTCATTGTGAGAAATATAACATATTGGTTTCAATTGTCAAGGGTTATTGTAAAAACACTTTGATAGACAGCAAGATAGTGCTGATGTCAGATTCTATAAGACAATCTAACCGGCTTGTCTTGGAACCAATACAAAATCAAAGAATTGAAAACTGTTTGTTCTAAAACAAACAGGGAGATGATTTGTTTGTTTTATTTGCGGGTTAACACAAAACTGAAAGGTATTTCATTCATTTCTCATAATAAGTTTACGACTAAGGAAAAGATACAGATTGATTGGTGTGGTACACCGTGCATAAGGGTAGTTCACTTATAGTAGTTCACTTATATGAAGGCGGTGTATTCCAACAATACTGGACACTATCACAACTAAGATGTAAGCTTATCATAATGCTGGAAAGATAAATTTCCTCCAGTATTGCTACTTTTCAAACAAACTGTAAGGCTATTCGTTGGATTGGTTGAAATTAAACGTCGCCACCAAGGATATATCATGACTATAACGACTTTGTCCAAACATTATATTGTAAAAAAAAATATTGTAAGTTACGCCTGTGACAAGATATCTTTCAGGGATATTCATACCCGCATCGTTGCACGAGCCACCAAAATGGGGAAAGCCATAGTTCATGAGTCTTAACGCCGACAGAGGGCTTTTATATGTTTTATTGTCTTTTTTTTTATTGTTTTTTAGATACCAGTAAGGCAGAGTCAACCACTGAGTATTATGGAAGACTTAACTTGGCCGTAAAGTTGATATTTTTATTGTATATTTTCTTTTCAAATGGCTTTGAGTCCAACAATTTGTGATCAAGTGGGGTGGGTCATACTCCCCTCTCTTTTTGGCGGGAAATGGTGTGAGACAAGGAGGGGTACTTTCTCCTGTACTATTTTCAGTGCATAGATGAACTTGATGCTGCTCTTTGCAAATGTGGGGCTGATTACAACATAGCCGGGACTTTTATAAAGCATATTATATACGCAGATGGCATGTGTCTACTCTGCCCGTCTGCCAAAGCTCTTAGAGTGCTCTTGAACATTTGCTAATTCTTATCTAAGTCACATGATGTGTTGTATAATGTAAAGAAAACAGTGTGGTGGTTATTACACCGAAGAGCTACAAGAACTTTGATCCCCCTAATGTGTATCTTAATGGTGGTGCCCTATGTTACTAGCTATACTTAATTGGGGCATATCATTGGCAAAGACTTGAATGACAACGATGATATCAAGTGTCACCGTAGAAAGCTATGTGTAGAGGCGAACTGCATGATACATAATTTCGGAATTGTTCCAGTGATGTAGAGATCATATCATTAAGGTATTTTGTTGGAGAGATTTACTGTTGTCCATTGTGGTGTACGCATAGCAATACAGTTTTCAATTCCATTCATTTAGTGTATAACAATGCATTTAGATGGTTGATGCACTTTATGCATGGCTGTGGTGCACGATTAATGTGTGTCTCACATAATGTACGTTAATTTGCGGAGGTTTTGAGAAAGTCAATGTATGGACTCAAATGTCGACTTGAGTTGTCTAAGAATAGTCTGATACAAACTGTAATAAACAGCGTTATTGTCGTTTCATATTGCATGTTGTCAAGATGGCGGGCTATGTCATATGTATAACAGAATATGTTAACGTATACTAAATGATCTCGATGTTATTGTATAAATCTATAAATATTATAGCACTGTACAATTTATATGGACTTTAGTCTGAAATAAAAGTATTATTATTATTACTATATTATTATATATTAAATGACCCGCGATAGAAAATCACTGACATTGATACAGTACCACGGAGCAAAAAAAAAAAAAAAATGATTGCAAAGCAAACGAAAAAGTTGTCTCCATGGATCTATTAACAAAGGACTGGCTGGGAGGCAAAATGAGTTTTACTGGTTTTAATACCAGAGCGACAGGTCTACACCGGTCAGGCAAAACACAAAGCGATCTGAAAATAATTAAAAAGTGTTACATGCGGAACAAAAGCTGGGATAAAGCAATATTTTCTTTTAATAAAGCTGCACATTAAACTATCCCCCCAAAATAATTACGTTTTTTGACCATTTGCATTTAAACATCAGAGATTCATAGCGGATGCCTGCGTGAAAGACACACAAAATTGCTTAATGTTTCTATAAAACACTCAAATCCAATAGCATGTTCCTAAAGTTGGAAGCCATATTAAAAGAAACATATATGACATTATTTGTAGAAATAATTATTGTGCTAAATGCTTTAAATGTAAAGAACAAAACAACAGAAGAAATAATATTGGCAATAAGCCGTATGGTTGACTGGAAGGGCGGACGTTTTTATATTTTTCTGTAGATACATTAGATTCACTAGCACAACTAAAAAATGTCAAAGATTATTTTTTCACAGCAAATTCGTTGATACACTATCATTCTTATCTTTTAATAATGTCTTGTATACTAAGCTTACTCAAAGTGGGGGGAAAAAACCCCAGAGAAAATATGATGCATGAAGAAGACAGATCGTTCATTCAGACTGCCTGTCTCAAGGACGTCATTGTGAGAGATATAACATATTGGTTTCAATTGACCAGGGTTATTGGTAAACGCTTTGATAGGCTGTAATATATGACTGATGTCAGATTCTATAAGACAATTCGACAGGCTTGTCCTTGAACCAGTACAGAATAATAGAACTGAAATAAAGTTGTTTGTTATAAATGAACACAATTAAATTAAGTCAATACCCCAAATAAACCACAACAGACCATAAACTTAACAAGTGTTCCCTTTAAAGTGACAAAAGGAAGCATTTCTATAACGTGCTCAACTACGTGTATTTCAAGTATAATGTTTTAGAACGATGTCAGGATAGACAATGAAACGTGGCACTGGTATTTACCCAGAGTCTATGTATAATCCATAAACACTTCAGGTATATTAAGTTTACCTGTGTTTCTTTCGTCTTTGTTTAATTTATATATTCGTGAGTTCCATGTTTGCTATCAATCGTGGTATTTGTTGGTTTTTTATTCAACGTGCATTGTTATTGGGAGATCTACGACTACACGGTCAATCTGACAAAGCCAATTGAGCTACAGGTGCAGCCAATCTTTCACACAATTACCGAGTAAGTAATACGATTAGGAGGAGATAATAGCAGTCATTAAACTTGTCACTCTGGACAATTATACATATCTCCTGGAGCTAGCACGTTAAAGCTGTCTATTACCGTGTCGCAACGTCAGGTACAACATTTGACCAGTGCAAGTATTTTTTTGCTGTTTTTTGTTCGGAATGGACATATGATCTGTTACATATAATATTCTTTTCTCTTATAGCTTTTGTTCATTTACGCCTTGTATTAAAATACAAAAATTGGTGTATGGAGTGGGCCGATTCCGAGTCGAAAATTATTGGCTGCCAGATAAGATGTGATAAAGGCTGCAAAAGGAAAATAGGATAATTTTACCCGCGAAAATTCTCCATTGTATAAATGTGTCAACGTTATGCTTCTAAATTTCTTGTAGGGAACTAAACCCTTCTTTAGATAATGTTATGAATCTAAACTGAGTAAAAGATAAAACTATCAATGAAATCACATTCACACTCTGTGTCATGTTGTTTTACAAATATCATCTAGCTCTTCAACACAGATGACACGGTTATTAAAATATTTTATTTAACATAATTTCACTGATAAAAGATAAAGCGTATGTCACTTATATGACGACTGATTGTAGATTTCTTCACTCTTACCTACTTACATAATGTTTATATGATATTTAAATCAAATCTGATTAAATGTAGAATGCAGTCCCTTATGTATTTGAGCAGATTGGTTTTAACAAATTTCTAGAATTGAAGCATTTATAAGTACGACACAGATACAGCTGTATGTCCCTTGTTTTGGCTCGTACTTGAATCCATTGTTTACATAGTATTCCCACATTCCAATCAAATGTCACGCTCTAAATACCTCAAATCGTTCATAATATGTTACATTTACGCATTGCAGGAAAGGTTTGCTGTCTGCACATAGGTTAACTAAACTTAAAAGCCACAAATTAGCAAATAAAAGTGTATGAACTGACAATAAATATACAGTATGAAATCAAGTTTCATGCTTTATAAGGCACCTTGCTAACGAAATTCAAAGGAAACACAAGGGAAGGCAGGTGCAAACCCTTTATAGTAGCAATTGATGTATTACACTATAATTTAATACTACAATCGTACAATTATTGGCAAAAGGTGGTAATGACGGATATCAAATTTCAACATTGAGATCTAGCTCGATGTATAGTAATTAGACTGATCGCAAATCTCTCCGTATCCTTAATAGTGTATATCATCACCGTACATATATATTTACAAACACAGCGAGCAGTAAATCCGCAACTGCCGCAGGTTTAGACGGTACCTGTTTCCTTCCAATGCCGTTTGACTGCATTTGAAACTAACTTTTCTGCTATGTTCAACGGTCGTTTGGACATAAATACTATGCTTTCCAGTGTTTGGCCAGTGTGTTTATTACTGGTTAAACTCTAATGTTTCTTTATTTAATTAGAGCGTGAATACATGCGCTTAATAACTATATTGTCATAAAACACCTGATTGAGTTTATATGGAACGTCTCGTGGTCTGTTATATTTCACATAATTCATTTCACTTCCTGATACCTCCTGCTTTATTTCTAGCTGGCATAAACGCAACGTTAAAAAAGAGGCCGATTCTCCCTTCCAATCAGTCTTTCAGCTGCACTTGACAGCAGCACACAATACGCTTCTGACAGATCGGTATTGGAAATATCTACGCTGAGTTTGGAAGAGGTACCAGTAAGTTTTATTATACATGCCCTATTCCGCCGATCGGAGGTAAATGGGCACGCCAGTCGAAGGCCGTGTGTTTTTTAAATTGTAAACGGTTTACAGGCCAATGAACAGTACTAATTGGGCTTTACACCTGTTGATCTGACCTGGTGTATTTAATATATTAACCAATCAATCAACCTATCAATCGATCGACAGTTATGATGGATGGATGGATGGATGGATGGATGGATGGATGGATGGATGGGTGGATGGGTGGATGGGTGGTTGGATGGATGGTTGGGTGTATGAATGGATGGATGGATGGATGGATGGATGGATGGATGGATGGATGGATGGATTGGTGTTTTACGCCATGCTTAAGGGTATTTCACTTATTTGACGGCGGTGTATTCCAACAATAATTGACACTAGCACAAACAAAATGTGAAGTGTTTTCATATTGTCGGAAAGCTAACCTTCCTCCAGTGCTAAGTCAATACAGCATTAAAACTCTTCCAACAAACCGCCATTAGCCATAACGACAGTCATAACTGACATGTGTTAATTTGATAATGCTTGCGTAATATGCTGTCTCAAGCTTAAATTTCATTCAAATATTTGTAGCCACAAATATTCTCCTGCTTTTATTAATATTTTGACTTTCTTTACAAACGTTATCAGAAAATGTTCATATTATTAAGTTCTGAACAGATTTCAGATAGGTGAAGATGACTTTTTTGGCAGTTTTATTCAGAAGCTTCAAGAAACACTTTCGCTTGCATGATTGATGTATCTCTCATATTTATCATAATAATAGATTTAAATTGTAGTTGCAAAGTCTAATTTCAAACTATATATAGCTTACTGTACATTTTTATTATTTTTACACAGATGAGTAGTCGCTTTAAATGGATCATGGATAAGCTTCCGTGTTTAAGCAAGAGCTACTAATTGTTGATACCAGTCATGATTCCACCAAAAGCAACACGAACTCCTCTCAGGACCTAAACCAGACAATATAAGCTCTTTCCAGACAAGTACAAGGTATTATTTAGGACTATAAGGTGAAACAAGGAACACCAATTAAACTGATAGCTGACAGTAGATAAGCAATTATAGTATTTGATTTGTTTGATTGGGGATTAACGTCGTACTCAAGGCTATTTCTCTTATATCACGACGGATTGTCACTTCACACTGTTACTAATTACGGTGGAAAATCGGGAAGAAACCTCGCAAAAAAACATCTCGCGATTGCCGGAGCCACATCGTGTGACTAACTCTTATACCTGAGAGTCCACGAATAGTATTTGAAATATAATATGCACTCAGGACTGTTTTACATATTAAATTATGTTGGGAGCGCCATTCTGTCTTCCTTATCATAAAAACAATTTCTTACAGGGATACAAAGCGTTTGCCTTTTCTGTAATTAATTTGCTACGAGACATGACGAATACATCTCTTAGACTTATCGATTGAGACCACATGGAAACAATTATACAAAAACATCCATAGTAGACCTATGAACACCTGTACATTTCTAGGAAACAAGAGGAACTTTCGTTGGCCATCCTTATAAAAGCGGTCGACACGACAACGAAGACAAACTGCAGTCAGCCAGTCACGCTGGGTGGCTATTACGGGCGGTAGTACAAGCAGTGAGGCGTCTCCTCATTGGTTTAAATCAAATTCTTGTCAAGGAATACATACATTTCTAGCCTGCTAACAGGAAAGCCATATATTGATTTATCCAAACCTGGAGCTAGTTGTCTCACGCTCTGTCGCTCTCTTTTATAGTCAACTCTGTTGTACCGAGAGAGTTCGATGCGGTGGATGGTGTTTATATTCACGTTCACACCAACGTTAGCTCAGAAAAGTCTGTTTATGGCATCGCAATGTTAACCAAGTGTGTGAATAGTTAAAAGAATGTCATGGACTGCAGTTTTCATATAAATATTTGTCTTCATTCCGTCTGGAATAAGTTTTAAAGGGAACAGATGATGTCTGTGAATGAGTCAAATGGAGATTACGAAGAGGATGGATATTTTACCTACGATGGTGACATCGATAATTTAAGACATCCATGGGTACGAGAACCTCATTTCATTCCCACAGTTACAGTATTTGCTACGACATTTCTTCTTGGAGTAATAGGCAATTCTTTAGTAGTGTTCGCGCTTGTTGGCGATAAAATTCGTCGGAATGCGACTACTAGCTTTTTGATAAGCCTGGCATGTGCTGATCTCTTGTTTCTGTTAATATGTGTGCCTTATGAAATAGTGCGCTACTTTATTGGACATTGGAGTATTGGACCGTCGCTCTGTAAACTTTCCGGTTCTGTCGCGATGCTATCTGCCGTGGCGTCTATCATGAACTTGACTGCAATCAGTGTTGAAAGGTTTGGGTTTTTTTCTCTTCTTATATTTCTAAAGGCCTTCGGAGTTCGGACTAATGGTCGAAGCCGGGTGGTTGAGGGGTCTAGGTGGCACTTACTCCAACTCTGAGGAATATGGGTTCGATTACCGGACGGGTTCAAACCTACAAAGATATTCTGAACTAAAAGCTTTAAAAACTAAGAAAGTATTATCCCAAAATAACGAAAATACTGCTGTGCCATTTCTTTAGCTAAACAGCTCTACTTATACTTGGAGAAAAGCAGGGTTGTGTATCAAAAATATACTTTATTACGGTAAAAAAACAGGACCTTTACTAATTCATAATAACACATAAAAGCCAATTAACACAAATTACCACAAATCAATACTAGTCGCGCATCCAGTAAAAATAATGAGACACATTCACAGGATACCTTCACAATATGTTTACATCGTCTGCCATTAGCAGGTCAGTAAACATGCATTGTGGTAAGACCAAGTACGTGACGAAAGAGTGCTCTAGCCTGAACTAATGTACTCTATAAAGGTGGATTTTAATGGGCGTTTCTTAATTGGAAATGTCAGCGCCAAGCCTTATTATTTTCTTAGCTGATCTCTTCAAAAGTCAATTTTTGAACCTGAATCGCGGACGACATTATTGTTAAAAAAAAATGTATTGTTGCCTTGAGGGTCCCTTTCACGCAGATTGGAAAGGGGGCTAAGATATAGTTTTTTCCCATTAACAATTATTACTGGTATATTACTTTTTAATGTGACATGAAGTTTTGGCAATCATTTGGTGAAACTTTTACTTCTCTCGAGGCTGGTTAATAATTGTGATTATAATCAATAATCGTGACAGCGAAATTACTGTTATTAATAATCGTGGTATTATCTAGCCAACAAATTAGGCAATAGACTCAATTTGCAACTACAGGTTCACTCATGCTGAAAGAACAATTCTCCCGAAGATAGGCTGAGAGGGAGAATATCACATCAAAGTGCACACAATAGTTCCTCGATTGACTTAGAAAGCACATTATACAATATCTACTGTAGCATTACATCTATCAAATATGCAATCTGTCATAAATCAATCATCCAAATATCATTAGTCAATTTTCCGTTCATCCAAACACTCGTGTATTCCTGTTAAGGGTTAAGGCATAGTCACAACTGACAGGGGTTTTATATTTACCACCAAAGTAACACTGAATAACTGAATCAATCCATTAATCCACCAATCAGCATACCTTATGCATATAATTATCCATAACTGCGCAGATACGAAGAACAACATACATGTATACCACACAATAGATAATACCGTGTAGTCAAATAATTGATGTCATTTTCTAATTATTAACGCGAATCCACGTTGAGGCAAGCAAACTTTCTTTTTGTACAAAAAAAAATATAACTGTATAACCCGCACATGTCTATCTGTATCATGGACGTTCGCACGGATATTGGGTATATTGAAAGAACTCCCATCTGTTTTGAAATATATGATAAGTAAGAAAAAACAGCGATGTGCATCATATTCTATTTTATTGTTTACGGGCGGTTGTTTTTCCTGATGCTCTCAGAGCTGAAGAATAACAGGAATATTATCCGATGCTTCTTTCATCTACTGGTCTGACACGTCGCCATAAAAGTGAAAAACCCTTACGTATAACGGAAAACTCCCAATCAAGCGAAAACACAATTTTAACAAAGTTACATTTCGCTGGGGAATTTTTAATTATTTTATCCGTTATAAAAGCCTATTAATTGTGTCAGTTAGATGATATCGTCTCGGGGTCAATAACTGATTATCCAGCAGCGGCAAACAACCGGAGTCATACCAAAGTGTTGTCTTGTTTGTCTGTTGTAATGGTGTTCATCGTACAAGGGAGCTTTACAATTTTTTTTTTATATCAGCTTTGATATACTGGTTATTCATGAAAAGACCCGAAGCCTCGTATAAGTAACCATCCTTTTCTTATAATTATTATTTAAATGAGTTAGTCCCCAAAGATGTATCTGACGGTATTGGTGTCCGGACCTCCGATTCATGGTGTAGAATGCAATTTGGTAAAGATCTTTTGTGGCTACTGGGAAACAATTGGGAATTTATCTTGTGTAAAAGCCTTTACCTGCTTGCATACGCCCAGAAAGCTGCCCATCTGGAATTCGGCTACAAAACAATTTTCTGTGACGAAAACGCTGTACACTTAGACACCTGTAAATACTTAGAGAAAACAGTACAAATAGTAAATAGTCATCGGCTTTAGTTAGCAGATCTCGTCTATCAGGTATAAATTATTTTTTTTAGAAACCAACATTTTTATATCACAAATCAATATATGATTTTGTGTGGTGTGGTGCTATATATAAAATCAATGGTTTACACTGTAAAAGTATTTTATACACTAAGAAAAGTGGCCATTTACTGGGACAAAACGGTCACTATACAATTAAAAAGTATTGATTGATAGATTGGTCTTTTACTCCATGCCTAATAGTATTACATTCATTACAAAGTGTTTTGGCAAAATTGGAAATTTCATCTTTCTGCAATGGTGAGTAAAGCCCACACTGCTACATTCCAAACAAACTGCCCTTGGGCTTTTGACTACCCAAAGTGCTCTAGGTTGCATTACCTCGAAGCGGATTTAAGGCATAAAGGTTAAAAATGAAAGCTTATAATTATAATGCTGGTAGAGTTCAAACAATTTCACTTATTTTCTTGGGAAAAAGCAACAGTCGCTGTAGGGGACTTGGAACTGGGAGCCAACTTCAGCAGGCTCGAACATGTACGCATCTTTTCGATGGAAATCCAGCATCGTGTCCGGAATAGTCGGCCGGCCTATTCAGTTTGTTCTTTTTTTTTTTTTTGCTTGAGCTTAAACGTATCACTCAAGAGTATTATTAATTATTATTACAAGATTGGCCATTTACAGGACTTTCTACTTAAACGCTGTGATAAAATGGTATAAAAAAAGCTAGTAAACCACCCCTCCCCGTTTAATTGCTAGAGCCACCTTCTGGGACTCTCATGTATACCGAAGTGGACTCGATCGTCTGTGAAGTACATTGCAGGAGGATCAGCCGTCCGATACTATAACCAGGTTAGACGAGTGTCTGATTCATTTATCACAAATCAACTATACTCTCGGGCTACTGGGATACCCGCCACATACACTGGCGTTATTAATTGAACAATAAATATTTACGGCTGCTTTGGTGTCAGTTTCTGTCTCCGATAGTAATTCTCACTCAAGAGTTATTACTTTGCCAGAAGCTGAATGTCCCACAACGCGCTAAGATGGGAAATTTGCCAAGGATTTTGGCAGGAATTCCTTTGGGTTTGCCGACGCTGCTGTCAAATAAACATAAATAAATACATGTCAAATTAATATAAAATATCTACCTGCTCATAAATAAGATGCTTATTATGGTTGCAAAAATAGGGCACCACTCAAAGGTGCAAGGTACGACCGCTGCAAGTCGTTGGTTTGGCACCACCAATACGGCAGAACATTTTGTTTTACCTCCAAAGAGACAGGAACTAGTTAGCTTTGCCACATTATTGACAATGGTGACCTTGAACTTGACACAATGACATTGCATATAGGTCATGACACACCCTATAGTCATAAGGAACATTTGTGCAAAGTATAAGCTTCTTCAATTTTTCGTTTTAAAGTTATGCCCAGGACAAGGTTTTTAGTATTATGAACAATGGTGACCATAACGTTGACTCAATGGCCTTGAATAAAGGTCATGACACACACCCAAGTCACAAGGAACATTTGTGAAAGTATCGGCTTCTTCAAAGTTTTTGTTCTAAAGTTATGACCTTGACAAGGTTTATACATGTAGTATTATGAACAATCGTGACCTTGACATTTTGAGCTTGGATATAGGTCTTGGCACTCCCCCTAGTTATAAGGAACATTAATGCAAAGTATAAGCTTCTTCAAAGTTTTACTTTTAAAGTTATGTCCCAGACAAAGTTTTTAGTACTATGGAGATGGTGACCTTGACCTTGACTCAATGGCCTTGGATATAGGTCATAAAACACCCCCTAGTCATAAGGAGCATTTGTGCAAAGTATAAGCTTCTTCAAAGTTTTTGTTTAAAAGTTCTGGCCCGGACGAGGTGGTACGGACAGACGGACGGACAGACAGCCAGCACTATAACATAATACGTCCACTTTCTTCGAAAGCGGGCGTATAAAAATCAAAATTGGAATGGTATCCGAGTCACATAAGACAGTTTCAATGGCATAAATTGGTAAACCACTTTTGATATACATGATATACATATATACATGTACAAATGGATAAAGATACCAGATAAGTCATATATGCGCTGGAATAGGGTTGTCGATAAATAAAATCGATTAATCCCAGACACAAGTGTCTAGATCGATCTTAATCTCGATTTATTACGAGTAACTTGCAGACATCCCTAGAGAAGGAAATGACCATGTACATGGTATTTATTATTTATTGTAGACTGAAAGTCCATATACACATTAACTATAGCATTTTCTCATAATTCATTCCACTAAGTATGCAGCTGCTATGCATTTGATAAAGGTAGAGTATAATTGATAGGCAGTAACTGCTTGTATCTGGAATCGAACCCTGGTCTTTGGACAACAGGGTCAAGTCTCTACTGGGCGAGCTATAGTTATATATGTACTAACATGGATATCCCCTAAAGCTTTACCTGGGCTGTCTTAAACACAAAAAATCCAGTAACACCTCCCAGATGCAGTTTCTTACTTAACGCTTTGTATTCTAACTGAACCTGACAGGCGGTCCTAATCTCATTATTGCTTTACAAACCTATTCTCCCGGGAAACCTCTCTTGCACGCAACTTGACGTTAATGATTGTATCGATTTGCAAAGAGAGATGATATCATTGCATGATAAGAGTAAGATTACAAGCGCGTTCTTATGGTTGGACTTTAAGAAAACATTCAATACATGGTAGCAGATTTAGTGTTCATCTCAAGAGGTGGTTTACTCTATCAGGGGATTATTACAAAGGTTAGTTATTTATTATAACTTAATAAACCTATTAAATTGTTTCTTAATTCATGTTCTAGGGATTTGCTACCTATTTCTAATAAATTAAAAAGTTAAATAAAATTATCCTTTAATTACTTGAATATTCCGCCTACCTAATCGGCAATATTTACCATTAGTAAAAATTGAAAACTGGTATTTTTGCCATGTGGTATTTAATTGGACAACCAACTATTACACATGTTAGATTTTTACTATTTTTATTCCAAGAAACGCGCCGCAATCCCATATATTGGGTAAACAAAGACCATATTGTTTTTCAAATTCAGTCATAATAAGTAATAAGACACTTCGTTGTTTCTAACTACACTGATGTAGAGTTAACAAAACAGTTCACCATATGAACGACTTTAAGGAAATAGCAAAGGCAATGTAGCTTCATAACAGAAACTATACAAGTATTAAAGACTTTAGGGAAATAATAAGTTAATACAGCTAAACAGTACGTTACAAGTATAAACGTCTTTAATGAAATAATGACATATTACAGCTTAACAGAAACGATCCAAGTGTCAACGAATGTAGAGAGACAGTCAGGTAATACCGCTTAACAACAACGATCCAAGTGTCAACGACTGTAGAGAAAAAGCTAGGTAATACAAGTCAACAAAAACGATCCACGTATCAACGACATTAAGGAATTTAAGGTAATACAGCAATAATCATCTGATACAGCTTAACAGAAGCATATATTTAAAACACTGCTTGCAAGTCTTTTCGTGTTTTCCATGATTTGTTTCCTCTGTGGGGTAAATGTTTCTCAAGTGCAATGAAAAGATACCCTGACAACGTTCGGAATATGTATGCCCTTGTTTAACTTCGTGGTAATTGTGGCATAATAGCAAATGCTGACAACTTACGAATACATAAATCTTCAAATTAGGTCTACGAATTTGAGTCTGTCCGTCGACCATCGGTTATATAAGTGAGTCACATCGCGTCATTCCGACACTCGCGGCGGTGGTTCTTACCTCTTGGGTTTGCATCGTGTTTAAGCTTAGGAACAGTGAAAAATGGACAATCCGTCGACATGTAATTGAAATACCTTTGAGCATGACCCTAAACCGCACCCAACAAACAAACAAACATAAATGTGTAAATTACAGATGTCCGTATTGGTATCGTTCTAATATTGATACGCAAAAATGTGAAGATGTTTCTTTTTTGGTGTATTTATATCTTCGTATTGACAGTAAGTGTACACCTGTTGGGGAACCAATTAAAGGGATCAGACGGGCGACGAATAAAAATCACCTTTTTATCACGTCTCAATTTAAGATGTTTCAAACCGAGGGAAACTAATTTTGATCGATTGATGCCTTTGATTGACGCAAACTAATTATGAGTATGCGTCACAATAAAGCTGAGAATAAGTGCCGATCCTCTTTTGGTTGGCAGAAGTTGCTGTTTTGCCTCAACAAAATACCCACACGTGCGTGGGTGACATGACCTTGTTTATTGAAGTCATATTGCCATGGGTCGATTTTATCATTTCGCATGCAAGCCAACTCAGTAATCTGTGTTTGAAAACAATCTTTTGTGATAATGTCGCTCGTAAAGCGGCTAAGTCGATTTCTTCAGGTCGCTTTCAACTTCTCTAGACTATCACATCGATCAGGTCATATGACACCCAGGATAAGATCAAAACACACATTTACAGTAGTCAGAAATGTTGTCGTGCTAACAATCTATGGTTGAAGTCAACGTGCAGACTAGGGGTAAATGAGCAGA
>JAVFBW010107253.1:0-16436 GCA_034783835.1 Mopalia ciliata
TCCTGTTTGTCTGACGACTTCGGCATGTCAGGCCCGGCCCCCGGCGTGCCTTGTTGCTTGTGCTCGTCGCCACACATCTCATCAACCAACTTGTCAATATCATCGTAGTCGCACATGTTTACACATATACCCTCTCTTGGACCGGGGTCTAATATGGCGTAAGACCCTATTAACACGGGCTCCCTTGGTGTATCACCCGGAACTTCCACTGGGAGCCGCCACGGCCTCAGAGAGTTACATGGCTCGCCGGAACTACCACTGGGAGCCGCCCTGGGCTCAGAGAGTTACTTGGCTCGCCGGAACTACCACTGGGAGCAGCCAAGGGCTCAGAGAGGGACTAAACCGGCCTCAGAGAAAATGGTTTCCGGGCCTTCTCCACGTACATAAATAATTGGCAAAAACCAATGTAGGCCGTGCCTACATAAGGTGTTGGAAAAAACCCTCAGAGAGGGACTAAACCGGCCTCAGAGAAAATGGCCTTGGTTGGGGGGCGCCTAGGGGGGTTTGGCGCCCTCCTCTCCCCTCCCACATGAACTGCCAGTGGGAGCCACCACGGCCCATATAGGAAGTATGCTGACCACCCCGGGGGAACACCCCTGGGAGCTGCCGCGACCTAAGAGAGCTACTCCGCTCCTCTCCCTACTTGGAATACCCCTGGGAGCTGCCACGGGCTCCGCCACGGCCCCATAGAGGAAGTATGCTGACCCCTCCCTCCCTGCTGCTCACCGAATATGTTATCTTTCTTGTACTGCAGATGCTTCACCTGGGTGTATGGGAGTCCGGACACTTTGAAATCCAAGTAATCTGGAAGCGTCCAAGTACCTTTTAAAATGACTATCCCTAAGTTGGATAACTTTAAAAGGTTTTCTCATAGCCTTTTGAAAGCATCGAATAACTCCAAGGTGACTAAATATTTCGTTCTTTGAAAGCTATTTCTCTTTGCAACTGTGAATGCTGTATACTTCCTGAATAGAAGAATGTCCAGGCTCACAAAACTTTTGTTCAATGACATGGACATCATGAGATTGCTGAAAATCTTTTAAGGCAAACGATATGGCAGAATTTTTATTTTGAGCTACGCAAGAATCTGACCAAAGTATGAGCTTCTGTATGTCATTATTGTCAACCCCATCATTTTATATAGCAATGAGAGCTGAAGCTATCTCGTTAGCACCCCTGCCTGCTACACCTTCATGCCACATAGCACAATATGCTCGATTTCCAAGAGAGAGATGGGCTGTTAAGTTATACACAGTTAGTTTTCTTCGATAACAAAAACTGGAGATGTTTGCCCGAGGACAGCTTATAACTTTTTGCAAATCAAAGCAAAGAACCCCGACATCATTTGCACGATCACTGTCTCTCTCCTGTTTAGTCGCAAGCTTGGACTACATGTGAATCTGGTGGGTAATAGCCAGGCTTTCTTCAAGCATATTAAATTTCTCCTTGATTTTAAATTCTTGGCATTTGTCGCATCTGTCTTTTTTTGGTTTAAACAAGTCATTGTTAAATTCGTTATTAAAAATAATACGATACGTGTGTTCCTTCACATTATCTACTTCATCTTTTTCACATTTTTCGAGATACAAACGGTACATTTTGGTTATCGAAAGATCTGCTTCCAGATACTACTTACTGCATGAAGCTCTACAGTAGTGACATTCAATTCGTGGAAAAGATAAAATGTGCTCTCGAACATATTCTTTTTTGTCCTGTGTAATTCTGTCTTTAGTTTTCGTACCTCTCTAGTCCCCAGACAAAGGAGTTGCGGACGAACTATCGTGCTTCTTTTCAAAATAGTAAGATACTCTGCTTTGCGAAATATCTAATGTAGCCAGTTAAAATGCCTTACACACCCTAACCTTTGTATCTCCAACACATAGCCCATATGTATATGAATACTTTCTTCTACTTTCTGCTTCTGTTCTTTTCCTTTCCTTATCTCCTCTATCCACTGTTTTGTTGTAAAAATGTTGTTTCTCACTGTCATTTAAAGCCCAGAATGCGTTGTGTATATTTTCTCTTTCATTGTTTGAAATTTTTTCTGTGCATTTGAATCTGCATTTACCTCTACATGCTTCTTTACACCTTTTCTCCAGAATGTGCTGCCCCCGTGCTCCCGTGTCTTAATCGTCTTCTTTGGGTTTTTTCCAGCTCACAGCATTTCTTTTTTCTTTCTTGACATCCCCATCTGTTCTACACTAGGATTTCCTTCCTCGGTGTCAGTAGAAATGTCGTTGTGTGTTACATTATCATTTTCTGTAATGTCCTTATCCGCATCAACATTTTTTTCAGTATTGTTGTCGTATTCGGTATTGTCTTCAGTCTGTCTTTGAGTGTCATTATTGGAATTTGTTTCACTGTTAGTCTCTGGTGGGGGGATATAATCAGTCTCACGTATATTATGTTCAACTTCAACAGTTTGGGATATGGCTAAATCATCAAAAAACGGCGTTTTGTTGCTAGTTGAAGCTGTAAAATTTATAACAGGCTCAACTTCTATCTCTGTGTCGTCGGCTTCGCTTAATACAGCAGGCTCATCGGCTGTGACCAAATCCAGTACGTCTGGTAAATTCAGAAACCTTGCCATGGTTATATGCAAATCTTTTTGATGATAGATGGTCAAAATTACACTCTCTCTGAAAACAGAAATGGATATAATTTATTCTATATCCATTGTACTGGTCCCAATGAAGAAGTCATACTGGTATGTATATGACTCAATTCCAAAGTATACTATATCCCCCGTTTTGCAAAAGTTTATGATTCTGTTTCATGTTTGATCAGACGTTGTCCTAATGTTGTATTTAAAATATTTGTTTTACCTTAACAACCTTTTGGCTTTATTTCATGAGGCATTAATGACGAACTTCTGCACATACAAGACAAATTAACTCACTCTGACCACATGTACATACCCTTAGTCATTCAGCTCCAAATTGTACTATGTCCATGTCACATGATTTCAGAATCACTCTCCATTGGTCAACCACATAGCATACTTTGGAAATGAAAGCTTTCTTAGAAAATGGACTTACAACAAATTTCATTTGCGGAAATGACACTTTCTATGCATGTTATGGGGCCAGTTAGTTGGGAATAGGTAGCCTGGAATGGATAAATATGTATTGTGCTGAGACCTAGATTTTTTAAAGAATTGGACATAGAACACTCTGGTTTTCAGCCGACGATTACTTTAGAAATCCGTAGTATTTCATACTCAAGTATAGTATATTTTACTAAAGTGAATGTAGTAATGTGTAGTAAACAAGTGAGAGAATACTTCACTTGAGTATAGAGATCTGTAGCGTTTTTTCGTAAAGTATAGTATATTTTAGTGTAGGAATGTGTATTAAACAAATGCAAAAAAAGTTCACATTACTATAGAAATCTGTAGTATTTCATACTGAAGTATAGTATATTGTACTACAGTGAATGTAGTAATGTGTAGTAAACAAGTGAGAGAATAATTCACTTTAGTATAGAGATCTAAATTATTTTATAGTAAAGTATAGTATATTTTACTGTAGTAATGTGTAGTAAACAAATGCAAAAATAGTTCACATTACTATAGAAATCTGTAATATTTCATACTGAATTAGAGTATATTTTACTATAGTGAATGTAGTAATGTGTAGTAAACAAGTGAGAGAATACTTCACTTTAGTACAGAGATCTATAGTATTTTATGGTAAAGTATAGTCTATTTTACTGTAGTGATGTGTAGTAAACAAATGCAAAGATAGTTCACATTACTATAGAAATCTGTAGTATTTCATACTGAAGTATAGTATATTTTACTATACGGAATGTAGTAATGTGTAGTAAACAAGTGAGATAATATTTCACTTTAGTATAGAGATCTGTAGAATTTTATGGTAAAGTATAGTATATTTTGCTATAAGGGATGTAGTAATGTGTAGTAAATAAGTGAGAGAATACTTCACTTTACTTAAGATATCTGTTGTATTTTATAGTAAAATACAGTGTAAGTTACTGTAGAACTTGTACTAATGTGTGGTAAAAATGCGTATAAAAACTACACTTTACTATAGTATTTTAGTATAGCATTTTTAGTCAATTTTTATAAGGGTATGTATATAGTACAAGCCAGCAACTATACAAATATACTCAATTTTACGTAATCAGTACAAATAAACAACTATAAAAATATACTCAATTTTATATAAACATTGCAAAACAGCAAATATACAAATGTACTCAATTAATGTAAACATTGCAGAAGAGCAACTATACAAATATACTCAATTTAATATTAACAGTACAAACGAGCACCAATACAAACATACTCAATTTAATGTTAACAGTGCAAACCAACAACTATAGAAATATACTAAATTTAATGCTAACACTACAAAACGAGCAACAGTATAAATATACTCAATTTAATATTAACAGTACAAACCAAATACTTTACAAATATACTCAATTTAATGTTAACATTACAAACGAGCAACAATACAAATATTATCAATTTAATGATAACAGTACAAACATGCAACAATATAAATATACCCAATTTAATGCAAACACTACAAAACAGCAGATATGCAAATATGCTCAATTTAATGTTAACACCACAAAAGAGCAACAACACATATATACTCAATTTAATGTAAACACTACAAATGAGCAACTATACAAATATATTCAATTTAATGTTAAAAGTACAAAAATGTAACTATAAAAATATGCTCAATTTAATATTAACAGTACAAACCAACAACTATACAAATACACTCAATTTAAAGTTAACAGTACAAACCAACAGCTATACAAATATACTCAATTTAACATTTACAGTACAAACATGCAACTATACAAATATTTTCAATTTAATGTTAACAGTACAAAAATGTAACTATAAAAATATACTCAATTTAATATTAACAGTACAAACCAACAACTACACAAATATACTCAAATCAACATTAACACTACAAACCAACAACTATAGAAATTTACTCAATTTTATGTTAACAGTACAAACAAGCAAATATACAAATATACTCAATTTAATATTAACAGTACAAACGAGCAACCATACAAATATACTCAATTTAATGTTTACACTACAAACCAACAACTATACAAATATACTCAATTTAATGTTAACAGTACAAACCAACAACTATACAAATATACTCAATTTAATGTTTACACTACAAACGAGCAACTATACAAATATACTCAATTTAATGTTAACAGTACAAACCAACAACTATACAAATATACTCAATTTAATGTTAAAACTACAAACATGCAAATATACAAATATTATCAATTTAATGTAAACAGTAAAAACCAACAACTATACACATATACTCAATTTAATGTAAACAGTAAAAACCAACAACTATACAAATATACTCAATTTAATGTTAACACTACAAACCAACAACTATACAAATATACTCAATTTAATGCTAACAGTACAAACATGTAACTATACAAATATACTCAATATATTATTAATAGCACAAACCAACAAATATAAAAATATACTCAATTTAATGTTATCAGTACAAACATGTAACTATACAAATATACTCAATATATTATTAATAGCACAAACCAACAACTATACAAATATACTCAATTTAATGCAAATACTACAAAACAGCAGCTATGCAAATATACTCAATTGAATGTTACCACTACAAAAGAGCAACAACACATATATACGTAATTTAATGTTAACACTACAAAAAAGCAACAATACAAATACGCTCAATTTAATGTTAACACTACAAAACAGCAGCTGTACAAATATACTCCATTTAATGTTAACACTACAAACGAGTCTAGAAAAATACTCAATTTAATGTTAACAGTACAAACCAGCAACTATGCAAATATACTCAATTTAAAGTTAACAGTACAAACCATCAACTATGCAAATATACTCAATTTAATGTAAACATTACAAACCAACAACTATACAAATATACTCAATATAATGTTAACAATCCAAACCAACAACTACACAAATATACTTAATTTAATGTTAACAGTACAAACATGTAACTATACAAATATACTCAATATATTATTAACAGCACAAACCAACAAATATAAAAATATACTCAATTTAATGTTAACAGTACAAACCAACAGCTATACAAATATACTCAATTTAATGCAAACACTACAAAACAGCAGCTATGCCAATATTCTCAATTTAGTGTTAACACTACAAAAGAGCAACAACACATGAATACTCAATTTAATGTTAACACTACAAACAAGCAACAATACAAATACACTCAATTTAATGTTAACACTACAAAACAGCAGCTGTACAAATATACTCCATATAATGTTAACACTACAAACGAGTGTAGAAATGTACTCAATTCAATGTTAACAGTACAAACCAACAACTATGCAAATATACTCAATTTAATGTAAACATTACAAACTAAAAACTATACAAATATACTCAATATATTATAAACAGCGCAAACCAACAAATATAAAAAATATACTCAATTTAATGTTAACAGCAAAAACCAACAACTATACAAATATACTCAATTTAATGTTAACAGTACAAACATGCAACTATATAATGCTAACATTACAGATCAACAATTATACAAATATACTCAATTTAGTATTAACAGTGAAAACCAGCAACTATAAAAATATACTCAATTTTATATAAATAGCACAAACCAACAACTTTCCAAATCTACCGAATTTAATGTTAACACTACAAATGAGCTACTATATAAATATACTCGATTGATGTAAACATTGCAAAACAGTCTCTATACAGATATACTAAATTGATTAAAACATTGCAAAACAACAGTTATGTAAATATACTCCATTTAATGTTAACATGCAACTATACAAAGATAAACAATTTAATATTAACAGTGCAAACCAACAACTATGGACCACACAGTTCAATAGAACATTAGACCTTGTTTATTTAACTACTCTATCATACTGTTATATAGCTTTACCTCTTGTATTTTTCTTTAGTCAATTTTACACCTGATGGAGGTACAGGCATATGTATCGAAACGTTGTGTTCTATCACAAAAAAGAAGTGTTACTCCACTTCTAAATGTCGTTTAAAACTTATACTCAATTTAATGTTAACAGTACAAGCCAACAACTATACAAATATGCTCAATTTAATGTTAACAGTACAAACCAACAACTATACAAATATACTATTTAATGTTTACAGTAGAAACATGTAACTATACAAATAAAATTCATTTTAATATTAACAGTACAAACCAACAACTAAAAAAATATAGTCAATTTAAGATTAACAGTACAATCCAACAACTATACAAATATACTCAATTTAATGTTAACAGTACAAACCAACAACTATACAAATATACTCAATTGAATGTTAACAGTACACAGATGGAACTATACTAATATTTTCAATTTATTGATAACAGTACAAACACGCAACTACAGAATGCTAACAGCACAAACCAACTATACAAATATACTGAATTGATATAAACGTAATATACTTAACTGAAGTAAACATTTCAAAACAAAAACTATACAAAAATATTCAACTCATGTATACTTTGCAAAACAGAAACAAAACAAATATGGTCAATTGATGTAAACATTGGAAAACAGCAGCTATACAAATATACTCAACTGATGTAAACATTGGAGAACAGCGACTATAGAAATACACTCAACTGATGTAAACATTGCAAAACAGCAACTATACAAATATACCTACCCGTAATTGATGTAAACATAATTTACTCAACTGATGTAATTATTGCAAAACAGCAACTATACAAATATACTCAATTGATGTAAACATTACAAAACAGCAACTATACAAATATACTCAACTGATATAAATATTGGAAACCAGCAACTTTACAAATCTACCGAATTTGAGGTAAGACTACAAATGAGCAACTTTCCAAATATACTCAATTTAATATTAACAGTAGAAAGCAACAACTTAACAGATATATTCAATTTAATGTTAACACTACAAACATGAAACAATATAATTATACTCGATTGGTGTAAACATTGCAAAACAGCAGCTATACAAATATAGTCAATTGATGTAAACATTGGAAAACAGCAGCTGTACAAATATACTCAATTTATGTAAACATTGCAAAAACAGCAACTATAAAAATATACTCAATTGATGTAAACATTGCAAAACAGCAACTATACAAATATACTCAATTCAATATTAACAGTACAAATGGGCAACAATACAAATATACTCAATGTAATGTTAACACTACAAACGAGCAACTACACAAATATACTCAATTTATTATTAACAGTACAAGCCAACAACTATTCAAATATGCTCAATTTAAGTTAACGGTACAAACCAACAAATTTCTAAATATACTCAATTTAATGCTAATAGTACAAACCAACATCTGTACAAATATACTCAATTTAATGTTAACAGTTCAAACCAACAACTATACAAATATACTCAATTTTATTATTAACAGTACAAACCAACAACTGTACAAATATACTCAATTTAATGTTAACAGTTCAAACCAACAACTATACAACTATACTCAATTAAATATTTACAGTACAAACCAACAACTATACAAATATACTCAATTTAATATTTACAGTACAAACATGCAACTATAAAAATATATTCAATTTAATGTTAACAGTACAAACCAACAACTACACAAAACTACTCAATTTAATATTAACAGTACAAACGAGCAGATATACAAATATACCCAATTTAATATTAGCAGTACAAACAAACAACTATACAAATATACTAAATTTCATTTTAACAGTACAAACATGCAACTATACAAATATTCTCAATTTGATGTAAACAGTAAAACAAACAACAAAAGAAATATACTCAATTTAATGCAAACACTACAAAATAGCAGCTATACAAATATACTCAATTTAAATTAACACTACAAACGAGAATCAATACAAATATACTCAATTTAATGTTAACACTACAAACGAGCAACAATACAAATATACTCAATCTAATGTTAACACTACAAACGATCAACTGTACAAATATACACAATTTAATGTTAACAGGACAAACATGCAACTTTACAAATATTCTGAATTTAATGTTAACAGTACAAACATGCAACTATAGAATGCTAACAGTACAAACCAACAATTATACAAATATACTCAATTTAATAATAACAGTGCAAACCAACAACTATACAAATATACTCAATTTTTGTACAAATAGCCCAAACTAGCAACTTAAAAAATCTACCGAATTTAATGTTAACACTATAAATGAGCAACTATACAAATATACTCGATTGATGTTAACAGTACAAACATGCAACTATAGAATTCTAACAGTATAAACCAACTATACAAATATACTCAATTGATGTAAACATTGGAAAACAGCAACTATACAAATACACTAAGTTAATAAAAACATTGCAAATCAGCAGCTATACAAATACACTCAATGGATGTAAACATTGCAAACATGCAACAATACAAATATACTCAATTGATGAAAACATTGCAAAACAGCAGTTATACAAATATACTCAATGGATGTAACTATTGCAAAACAGTAGCTATACAAATATGCTTAATTGATGAAAACACTGCAAAACAGCAGCTATACAAACATACTCAATTGATGTCAACATTGGAAAACAGCAGCTATACAAATACACTCAATGGATGTAAACATTGCAAACATGCAACAATAAAAATATACTCGATTGATGTAAACATTGCATAACAGCAGCTATACACATATACTCAATTGATGTAAACATTGCAAAACAATAGCTATAAAAATATGCTCAATTGATGAAAACATTGCAAAACAGCAGCTATACAAACATACTCAATTGATGTAAACATTGGAAAACAGAAACTGTACAAATATACTCAATTTAAGGTTAACAATACAAACATTCAAATATACAAATATTCTCAATTTAATGTAAACAGTACAAACCAACAACTATACAAATATACTCAATTTAAGGTTAACAATACAAACCAACAACTATACAAATATTCTCAATTTAATGTAAACAGTACAAACCAACAACTATACAAATATACTCAATTTAATGTTAACACTACAAACGAGCAACAATACAATTATACTCAATTTAATATTAACACTAAAAACCAACAACTATACAAATATACTCAATTTAATGCAAACACTACAAAACAATTGACTAAATGTACTCTATTTAATGTTAACAGTAAAAACGAGTCTAGAAATATACTCAATTTAATGTTAGCAGTACAAACCAACAACTATGCAAATATACTGAATTTAATGTTAACAGTACAAACATGCAACTATATAATGCTAACAGTACAGATCAACAATGATACAAATATGCTGAATTTAATATTAACAGTTTAAACCAACAGCTATAAAAATATACTCAATTTTATATAAATGGCGCAAACCAGCAACTTTCCAAATCTACAGAATTTAACGTTAACACTACAAATGAGCAACTATATAAATATACATTGCAAAACGGTCTCTATGCAAATATACTAAATTGATTAAAATATTGCAAAACAGCAGCTATGCAAATATACTCCATTTAATGTTAACATGCAGCTTAAAAAATATAACCAATTTAATATTAACAGTGCAAACCAACAACTATGGATCACACTGTTCAACAGAACATGGGACCTTGTTTATTTAACTACTTTATCATACTGTTATATAGCTTTACCTCTCATATTTTTCTTTGGTCAATTTTACATCTGATGAACATACATGCATATGTATCGAAACGTTGTGTTCTATCACAAAACAAGAAGTGTTACTCCACCTCTAAATGTCGTTTAAAACTTATACTCACTTTAATGTTAACAGTACAAACCAACAACTATACAAATATACTCCATTGAATGTATACAGTAGAGAGATGGAACTATAAAAATATTTTCAATTTAATGTTAACAGTACAAACCAACAACTATATAAATATACTCAATTTAATGTTAACAGTACAAACCAACAATTATACAAATATACTCAATTGAATGTTAACAGTACAAAGATGGAACTATACAAATTTTTCTTAATTTAATGTTAACAGTACAAACCAATAACTATACAAATATACTCAATTAAATGTTAACAGTACAAACAGGCAACTATAGACTTCCAACAGTACAAACCAACTATACAAATATAATCAATTGATGTAAACATAATATACTTAACTGATGTAAACATTTCAAAACAGCGACTATACAAATATACTCATCTCATGTAAACATTGCAAAACAGCAACAACACAAATACACTTAATTGATGTAAACATTGGAAAAGAGCAACTATACAAATATACTCAACTGATGTAAACATTGGAAAACAGAAACTACAAAAAATGCTCAATTGATGTAAACATTGGAAAACAGCAACTATACAAATATACTCAACTGATGTAAACATTGCAAAACATCAACTACAAAAAATGCTCAATTGATGTAAACATTAGAAAACAGCAGCAGTACAAATATACTCAACTGATGTAAACATTGCAAAAGCAACTATGCAAATATGCTCAATTGATGGAAACATTGCCAAACAGCAACTATACACATATTCTCAACTGACGTAAACATTGCAAAACAGCAACTATACAAATATACTCAATTGATGTAAACATTGCAAAACGGCAACTATACAAATATGCTCGATGTAAACATTGGAAAACAGCAACTATACAAATATACCTAATTGATGTAAACATAATATACTCAACTGATGTAAACATTGCAAAACAGCAACTATACAAATATACCTACCCGTAATTGATGTAAACATAATATACTCAACTGATGTAAACATTGCAAAACAGCAACTATACAAATATACTAAATTGATGTAAACATTACAAAACGGCAACTATACAAATATGCTCAATTGATCTAAACATTGGAAAACAGCAACTATACAAATATACTCAACTGATGTAAACATTGGAAAACAGCAACTATACAAATATACTCAGTTTTATATCAACAGCGGAAACCAACAACTTGACAAATCTATCGAATTTGATGTAACACTACAAATGAGCAACTATACAAATATACTCAATTTAATATTAACAGTAGAAAGCAATATCTTTACAGATATATTCAATTTAATGTTAACATTACAAACGAGCAACTATACAAATATGCTCAATTGATAAAAACACTTTAAAACAGCAGCTATACAAACATATTCAATTGATGTAAAAATTGGAAAACAGCAGGTATACAAATATACTCAATGGATGTAAACATTGCAAACATGCAACGATCTAAACATTGGAAAACAGCAGCTATAAAAATATACTCAATTGATGAAAAGATTGCAAAAGAGAAGTTATAGAAATACACTCAATGGATGTAACTATTGCAAAACAATAGCTATACAAATATGCTCAATTGATGAAAACACTGCACAACAGCAGCTATACAAACATACTCAATTGATGTAAACATTGGAAAACAGAAACTGTACAAATATACTCAATTTAATGTTAACAATACAAACATGCAAATATACAAATATTCTCAATTTAATATAAACAGTACAAACCAACAACTATACAAATATACTCAATTTAATTTTAACACTACAAACGAGCAACAATACAAATATACTCAATTTAATATTAACACTACAAACCAACAACTATACAAATATAATCAATTAAATGCAAACACTACAAAACAACAGCTATGCAAATATACTCAATTTAAAGTTAACACTACAAAAGAGCAACAACACATATATACTCAATTTAATGTTAACACTACAAACGAGCAACACTACAAATACACTCAATTTAATGTTAATACTACAAAACAGCAGCTATACAAATATACTCAATCAGTACAAAGGAGTATAGAAATATACTCAATTTGATGTTTACAGTACAAACAAACAACTATGCAAATATACTCAATTTAATGTTAACAGTACAAACCAACAACTATACAAATATACTAAATTTAATTTTAACAGTACAAACATGCAACTACACAAATATAATCAATTTTATATTAACAGTACAAACCAAAAACTATACAAATATACTCAATTTAATGTTAACAGTGCAAACCAATAACTATAAAAATGTACTAAATTTTATATAAATAGCGCAAACCAGCAACTTTCCAAATGTACCGAATTTAATGTTAACGCTACAAAATGAGCAACTATATAAATATACTCGATTGATGTAAACATTGCAAAACAGTCTCTATACAAATATACTAAATTGATTAAAACATTGCAACACAGCAGCTATGCAAATATACTCCATTTAATGTTAACACACAGATATACAAATATAATCAATTTAATATTAACAGTGCAAACCGACGACTATAGAAATATACTCAATTTCATGTTAACAGTACAAACAAGCAACTATACAAATATACTCAATTTAATGTTAACAGTACAATCATGCAACTATACAAATATTCTCAATTTAATGTTAACAGTACAAACCAACAACTATACAAATATACTATTTAATGTTTACAGTACAAACATGTAACTATACAAACTACAAATGAGCAATTATACAAATATACTCAATTTAATATTAACAGTACAAGCCAGCTGCTATACAAATACCCTCTACTTAAAGTTAACAGTACAAATCAGCAGCTATACAAATATCCTCAATTATATGGGAACATTGCAAAACAGCAAGTATACAAATATACTCATAAAAGTTACATTCAGCGAATTTAAGTACAGATTCACTTAAGTGTCATAACTTCAACAAAATGTGTACAAAAATTCCACGATACAGTTTAATAACAGCCCCAGAACTGTCGCAGCAATTTGTTAACTTTTTATATAATATATACTTAATTTGGTTATAAGTTGTTTTTGTTTTCTTCCCAGTTAAGTTACCAGCTTGTAAGTGAATAGTCGTTTCCACTTACGGATTGGTCGAGACGGTAGGGAATGGAAAGCTTTCTCGCGGACATGCTCCTTGTTTCAGTACCGGTTCGTCACTACTTGTTTGTTCATAATCAGTCTACTCGGGAACCTATGCTGCAGAGGTATGAGGAAAAGTACCCCTAAATACCCAGCCATCGGTTTGGATCAAATTAATCAGGTTGATTATAGCATTTTTGACAATTTAGTAATTATCAGCATTAGCATCAGATAGAAAGATTTCCATGCTATCACACCTTAGATTTGCATAACTTGCCTGGAGCAGCTAAAGATCTCAAGGAATCTGTGTTATGTGGTTTAGACAGTTAGTCCTGAAAATCGACATTTGTCCTGCACAGAATAAACATGATTAAACATGTGATCTTCTCTATTGTATCACCAGTGTAAGGCTCTGTAGTATAATCTACAAGGATTTGATATACACGCGGTTTTTTATTGATAAGATTGTTATCCATCTACATGCTCTGTACAAAGTGTTCTTGATTGATTGGAAATCAATGATTGTATGACCACAAAGAGACTCATGTAGAAACATGTTAGGATAGTGCTCAGTTTACAAGGGAGTCATAGAAGATTACATTGAGGCTAACCAAACACGTTATGTTAACATATACATCGTTCGCGGATAGAATATTCAAGTGATGCACTGTCCGATTCTTCGTTTATTTCTCTGCTTTGAGTTCTATGATTTTGTAATCAACTTCATTGTTTTTATCTCCTTTCATCAAAATCCACAATATAATTAAAAAAATAGTTTTTCGAAGTGGTGGTCTGAACAAAGTCATCGTTTGTATCTTCTGTCCGAATAGCTGACTGGTAAGATTTATTAAATACTAAAGTCCTTTTTATTTCATTTATTTTTTGTGATTAGATTTTTAAAATTGAAGAAATGAATGGAAATGTTGAATTTTCATGAAGCTAAAGCAATAATACGTTTAGATGGCTTTGCAAAGAACAGTATAAAATCTTTCAGAGACTCAGTTGTTCTAAATGACCTACGTCTTCTACCATATTCATTAATAAGGATGAACAAAGGAAGCATTGCTAACATGCCCTGAAAGTAGACCATTTCTTGTATTGAATTGTCTATCAATGAAACCGTGTCTAACGAATTGGCATCTTTATTCCTTTCAAGTGTAGGCCTTAATGTTAGAGATGCATGTGAATTATTAATGAAAAAATCAATTTATATTGACAGACAGTACTTTATGTCATCCGATCAATAAAAAATGTCTTTACCAATGACCTGAGTGGCAAGGTTTCTTAGACATAGAAAAATCCGATAATCTATAAAACACTGCTGTATTGATCTAACTGCGCGAGGTTAATTTCTACGGATGTGGCAAATCGATTCTAACAATATTATCTGTGAACTAAAAGTGTAGTTTTAAAATATTTTATTCATACTTAAAATAACTTCTAGTATATATCATGCTGATATTTATGACACAACGTGATATATATTATGTCTATTGTAGTTCATATGTATAACGATATCCATGACAAAACCTCATGTCTATTGTAGTTCAGATGTATAACGATGTTCGTGACAAAACCTCAGGCCTATTGTAGCTTAGTCGTATAACGATATTCATGACACAGTATGATGTGTATTGTAGTTCAGTTGTATAACGATATTCAACACACAAAATGATGTCTATTGTTGTCGAGACGAGAGATTTGTCCTTTTCTTATCCTGGCACAAGTTCTGAACTCATCGTTCTCTTGTCCGAACAAGCGTTCTAAACTCATCGTTCTCTTGTAGGAAAACTTGTTCTAAAGTCATCGATCTCTTATTGGGACACGATTTCTAAACTTATCGATCTGTTGGAGGGACACGAGTTCTAACCTCATCGTTCTCTTGTCGGAAAACGAGTTCGAAACTTTTCGTTCTCTAGTCAGAACACGAGTTCTAAACTTATCGATCTCTTGTCGGGAACACGATTTCTAAACTTATCTTTATCTTGTCGGGAACACGAGTTCTAAACTTATGGTTCTCTTGTCGGGAACAGGAGTTCTAAACTTATTGATCCCTTATCGGGGACACGAGTTCTAAACTTAGTGTTCTCTTATCGGAAAACGAGTTCTAAACGCATCGTTCTCTTGTCGGAACACGAGTTCTTATCTCATCGTTCTCTTGTCGGAAAACGATGAGTTTTAAACTTGTGTCCCGACAAAAGATGAAAGAGTTTAGAAATGATCTTTCACTAAGTAGGAAACAATTTCTGAAGTCAATCTTATTGGAATACGTGTTCTGAGCCTATTTTACTCCTCTTTATTTTCTTATTTAAGCAAATGTTTTCAAGGTAAATGGGTAATAGATATTTGTTTGTACGAATCCTCGTTTTGAATTGATCCAATTAATAGTTTTATTATAGAAGGTTTGCTTTTTATGGAAAGCAGAAGTATTCTGCGCAATGATATTAAATAT
>JAVFBW010107332.1:0-16432 GCA_034783835.1 Mopalia ciliata
TTCAATCTTATTATTGCAAAGGGAGATAACTTATACGTGTCAACTCGGGCGAGAAACTCAAATAAAACTTTATTTAATGTCCGAAAAGAAAGAAGGAGTTTGATAATTGTGATTTTTCTATCCAAAACAGATCAGAGAAAAATCGGATATATGTTTTGAGAGGCAGGCCATAGCGCAGATCAATTTCCAACCTTCACCACGGGTTGAGATAGGTGGGACGTAGGGCTAAGACAGAGGTATTAGCCCTATTCATTGTGCTAGGGTTATACTGCATTGAAGGTACCTGGTTCTATATCGAATACTGTCCAATGGCAATAATAGGCGCAATCGACTGGACGTTTTCATGAAGCCTTGATCTAGGATTTTTGTTTGGTTTTTAATTTACTGAACACGAGACCATTTAATAGTGAAAAGTTTACATTGTAAACATACTTAACAAATTTACTAGTCAAATTAAATACTAGACAACTGCTTCACTGTGCTTAACAAAAACGTCCAGTCAAATGTGGCTAATGTTTCAGTTGATACACTGAACTTACAGAGACCATTAATAAGGATACATGATATGATAGACAATCAGTCACAATCACTCAGGACACCAAACGTGGCAGTTAACGTGATCTTTAAGCACCCATTAGCTTCATTAAAAAGGTGGTCCTCGGCTGTGGCTCAGTAGTAGCGAGTGTGCTACGGTACCTGAACTGAACATGCTTCGATTTACTGTTCCGCATTTCGACCATCAGGTATATGATTAGTCACATGTTGTGGCTCCGGCAATCGCGGGGATGGTTTTTACGAGGGTTCCTCCTGGTTTTCCACCAATCAAACAACAGTCATTAAAAAGGTGGAAATAAACAAATCATGTTGGGGTAACATGTAACATGGGGGTTGTCAAGCCACCATTTCACTTTATTTCCAGAGGGAATGCAGATTAAACTTGCATTTTTCAGACAAAATTGGCATGTTTACCTACTCAAAAATGGATATGATACTGATTTTAGATGGGCGTAAATGTACCTGGATTACCCAAGATGGTCTCTTTAATATATTAGTTTAATGTTCTGCATCCAAAACCCAACCAATACAGAGCCATTTACAGTTAAGGTAGCACGATGTATAGGCTTAATTCATTAATCTTAGTCCTACTTTCGTTATCTTAACAGGTTGTTCAGGCTGGAAATAGATCTGCCTCTATCACCGACCTCTTAAAACATATATGTGATTTTCTGTGTTTTTTTATAAGATACACATATTGACTATTTTACGTACTACAATATTTCTTTTCTGTCAGTTTTCGATTTTATTTTGCAAGGGGAGATAACTTAAACATGTCAACTCTGTTAGAAATTCAAATAAAACTTTATTTTAACGTCAGTAAAGAAACTAGGTGTTGATTATTGTGTCCAAGATATCCAAGACAAATCGGAGAAAAATAGAATATATGTTTTGAGAGGCCAGCAATAGCGGCAGATTAATTTCCAACCTGCACCACAGGTAACATGAATTACATGTAGGCGCAATGTAGGGCCAGTGTGTTTGTTTGATGGGGCATTAAGACTAAGTTAAGTCGTGTATTAAATTTTAACATGCTTCATTATGCTAGTGTAAGAAACTTAAGGCTTTTGACTTTATCATTCATAACAGAAGTGGCCTAATTTTGAATCAGGACATCTGAATGTTATCATATTCTTTATAAATTGGTCTTGATAACTTCTGTTTGTATCATATGTACATTATTTTTCTAAAGAGAGTATGGCGTTAACCCCCGATCAAAAAAAAACAAAAAAAAAAACAATCTAAAGAGAGTATTTAAGAGAGATTTCTCTTTATAAACCGCCCAGATACATAAAAAAAAAATATATATATCTTACACTCAGAAAACATGTTATACCATGTTAAAGACAAGACATATCTGGAAGATGGAATTGAAAAATTTGGAAATCTTGAATGCCAAAATGTACAATATATTTGAGAAAAGATGTGGACAAGGGATAAATGAAAACCAAGTGTAAATAATTTTGTTTCCAATTTCTTTTCATTTGGCCCTTAGCTAGCATTAAATACTGTACCATAATAAGTGTACAGTACGTTTTCATTATAAGGTTTATTTAAAGTTTAATACCAAATTGTTAACATTTTAGTACAATGATCTGGACAGCTGTCTTTTGTATTCAGACATTTTTAAAGTTAAACAGAAAGTCATGTAGATGATAGAGATAAGATTTGTCTCCATGGCCTCTAATTAAGTCTGCCCTTCTCTTAGCCAGGTTGTGTGTGGTGCCAGTAGGGGTGCTTTGAGGGCAGATTGTCTGAAGATGACAGCACAGATATCTACAGCTGTCTCAGACTTAGTTCTGGCTGTGACAGCTTTCTGGTTGGCCAGAAACACAGTGGAGGCCAGTCTCATTTTCGCTCTTGGAATCAGCCTTCAAGGATTGGCTGCTGCAGTGGGAGTTGTAAAGTTTGGCCAGGCCAGACCCTCTGGGAATGTGGTTCAAACACACAAGTTCTTATCCTGGTTAACTACTGTGCTAGGCCTGGCTCTGATGTCATCTGGTCATCATTTAAATGTTGGTAACTCCAGACTGGCCCAAGGACTTTTGCTTACTGCCTCTTTGTTTACTATCTCTGCCCAGTTTCTCAATGCAGACTCTAAAACACTGTTGACCAAGGCCCTAAGTGGATTCTCTTTACTAAGTTTACTTGGTCTACTCCTCTTCCGGGTTGACTATATGGGAGTCATAGCCTGTTTACTCTACATACTGTCTGGTTCAGCAATTGGGTCAGAGGGCCAATGGAAAAACATTCCCAGAGTTGACATTCTTCATTATGGACTAGCTCTAGGCAACCTGGCCTTCTGCTGTTCTAGAATTTAAAATCAAATTATTTAAACTTATTTTATTCTATGGAACTCTCAATTTTAGCTATCGGATCCTCAGGGTAAAATTAAAATTCACAAAATGTGTATTAAATCATTCATCATTATTCATTAACATTGTCTAAGCATACATACAAGATGGAAAAGTAAAATACACCTTTGTGACTCTGTAAGCCATCAAATGAACAGTTCAATGATTAGAATAGACTAGTTTTATACTGGAATACTTTACATTCGCTTACCTTATGTTTATAACTTTTAAGCTTCCTGATGAATCATATATTATGATGCATAAATTGTTCAGATCCGTTTTATTGATGCCATTAAATGCAAGTGATAAGAAATTTGTAATTCTTGTCCTGAGTTCCAAAATGAATCAAACATTTTGTACAATATGGGATGATCAAAATGGAGATCCCGTATAGAAAATTTAGAAGGTGTCACTAGGAAAAAATGAGGTCCCTCTATTTTGAGCCAAGGCGGCTCATACTACAGATTAAGACAGATTACCTTACTCAGAGCAACAAAATGTTAAAATTTTTAAGATGGATGACAGTTTATGATAGAATCTATTATCAAAAAGCAATTCTCATGTTTAAATGTTTAAAAAATCTTTCTCCCAAATATTTATCTGATCTCTTTACTATGACAACTATAGTGTGTATGAAATCCCTTTATTTTATTTTATTTTTTATTTCTAGTTATTTAAATACTATTTGTGTATGTGTGAAAGTGTGTGTGTTTGAGGGGCTCAAGGAAGATTGGTTATTTGTACTAATTGAACCTCCTCATTAAATAAAGTATATTATTAATGCTGTTATAAAAAGCAACAAAAATTAGGATTTGTCATGGACGAAATACGAGATTTAGGGATTTTGGGTATTTCACTTTTTGTGTGAAATGGGACCCCGACAGCCTGTGATTTCCTTAGTCATGACAGTAACATAATCTCCGTTGTATTTTCCAAGTAAATGAGGAAGTGCCACAATGAGAAAGCTTGTGGTTATGACTTTATGAGACTGTACATTTTTGAGGATAGCGACGGGTGGTAAATCATAGTTTATTTATTTCTTCTCTGGTATTTTGAAGCGGTTTTACATTGTCTGATTTGGCTGCCCCTCTGTCTAAGGGCTTTATGTTCTAATCTTCACTCTTTACTTAGCACTGGAGGAACATTATTTTTCCCAAAAAGCAAAACACTCCACATTTTATGGATATGTGGTTACTGTTAGTAGTACTCTGCCATTGTATAACTGAAAAAAACTTTTAAAAGTCATTCTGAAGCCGCGATAGGATTTCAGGGTAACCAACTTATTTGATGAGTTTTGATTGGTTGACCTCTCTTGGGACCAATCAAAAAGTGGATAATAAGGGAAATCCGCATGGGTCGTATGTTCGTAATATTTTACCAGTCGTATCGTGAGAATGTGCCATAAGCACCTCTTTAAACACTGGTCAATCAATCAATTATACTGCTGTAATTTTATTGGCAGTGGACGATACTTTTAGAGTTTGATAAGAAAGTTCAGAACAGTGTTTCATACTGCTGTAAGGGGAGTTCTCAGATTTTAACCACCCTAATGGCCATTCCTTTAAAGTGGGTGTAGCTGTATGTTGAAATCTGTTCACAATGTAAGGTGTAATAAAAGTTTGTTGTTAGTTTTGTTGTTAGTTTCGAAAAACTATCAGAGTATTAAAGGAAAAATATGTATTGATTTTTTTGTTGGCAGGAGTCGGGACAGATGGTATTATCTAGTTTTTTGTTGACATGGGTCAAAGAGATTAGTAGTGACTGTTACATGTAAATAAAATGTAAAATCTGATTTTCTATTGACAGAAGTCTATGGCAGTAGGGGCAGATGGTATATATCTAGTTTTTGGTTGACATGGGTCAAAGAGATTAGTAGTGACTGTTACATTTAAATAAAATGTAAAATCTGGTTTTCTATTGACAGGAGTCTATGGCAGTAGGGGCAGATGGTATGTATCTAGTTTTTGGTTGACACGAACCTAGGAGATTATGGACTGATTGTACATATAAATAAAATGTAAAATCTGTTTTTTTCTGTTGACAGGAGTCTATGGGAGTAGGAACTGATGGTAAATCTTATGTCATATCTGGACACTGGGACCCAACAGAACCCAGCTTTGCTGTTCTTAATGCTGAAACACCTAAAGGTATTCACTACATTCATCATATATTGTTTAAGACTCATATGTGGTTGAATTAAATAATTTTAAAACACAAACTCCTTAGCTACTCCACATTATTTTTAATTTTTTCAAGCTTTTGGCCCACATGCCGTGGCTTTTCTTAAGCTTGAGAAAGTCTTGGGAAAGGCCCTAGCATGTGGGCCGAAAGCTTGTATAAGTAAATGATTATGTGGAGTAGCTAAGCAGTTTGTGTGCAAACTTTTTTCTTCTCTTTGTCCATTTAACAAATTTTAAGTCTTTGGATGGGAGCTACATGTTACGCTGGGTACAGTTCCACAAAGCCATCTTAGTCTAAGTCGATCTTAATTACCATGACAATGCAATACCTTCAGTACTGGTCGCCATGGCAATGAAGGTGAACTTAAACTGGCCCACGGCCGTGGCTTAGTGGTAGCCAGTGCACTTGCTAATCCGTGATCAATTTACTGTTCACAGGATTGAGTCTGTCTGTCGACCATCAGATATAAGAGTGAGTCACACGATGTGGCTCCAGCAATTGCGGGGGTGATTTTTATGAGATTTTCTACCATAAGTAGGCATGGATAAGTGTTAAGTGGACAGTCTGTCGTTTTATAAGGGAAATACCCTTGAGTACGAAGTTAAACCCCAATCAATAAAACAAAACAAATAAACGAAGAGTGCTTTGTGGAAAGGGCCCTTGATGCCCTTGCTGGGGTAACTGCCCTGGTGCTCTCAGAGCTAAAGGGGAACAGGAAGCCGATCTGTTTGTGGCGTCTGTATTGCGTCTTGTTGTTGTCCTCCTGTATTTGTCCCGTCCTGGGTGGTTTCCTACACCCATTTGACTGGCACAACGCATATAAGTGAAATACCATTGAGTACGACGTTAAACCCCAATCAAACAAACAATATTTGTCTACAGTTCAGTTGAATAAATATGGGCATCCTTGTATTTGACTAACAGAGTTAGCAATACAAGCAACATTTGTTTTCCACTATTTTAAGTCCATTACACTCATATGACTGTGTCTCATTGAGCTTCGCTTTTGCAAAAGTCATTTTCTTTTAATGCTTGTGGGCTGTTGCAGGGAACTTCCTGTTGCCCAGGCCCACAGTCGTGGCTGTAATAGCGGTAAGTGAGTGCCCTTTATACTAATCCCACTTAAATATGCCGTTAATGGAATCGAGTCCACCATCAGGTATATGATTGAGTCACATGTTATGGCTCCGACAATCACCGGCAGTAGCTTTTCCAAATAATATTTTTCATCGCCCATTGGTTTGGGCCACTGTCATTTATATGAGTGAAATTACCTTTAACAAACCTCCAGTGCCAAGCTTAACTGCAATAATGTATAGTGTTTAACCAAATAGTGTTGTTTTAATAAAATCATTAAAAATAATTAAATAAGTAAATAGATCATGAATGCAATTACTGGGAGGGTTACAACATTTGAGAACATATCTTCAGACTGTTCATCTAATCAAATAATTATCATTGCTCTAATCTAAATATCTGTCTAACAGTATGTGAGCTGTCTGGAGTAGAAAGAAATTCATCACGATTACATTTAAAGATTTGCATAATTGATCATACATTGTCCTATTTCCGTAATTAAATAATAAAATTACTGTCTTAATCCAGCAAATATCTAGGCTTTGATAATTAATAACGAGTGCGCTTAATTGAATTGCTTGTTAATCATGTCTTTTGATCTTTCCTTAATAATCAAACTTCTGTGTCACAGAATTTTTTTTAATTGTTAATTGACTTATAAATTAATGCACTTGTGGGTATTATGTAATGACATAAAATTAATTAACTTTCTGATTAATGAGGTATTTTTTTTCATTCACTCCGGATTATTAAAGTGGTTTTGTTTCAAGATTTTACATGAATAAAATGTCTATTATTAAAGAAACCTTCTCTTATCACAGGAATCTTTATAAAACATTGCAACACTTCTGCTATCTGGTGAAAATGTATTTATTGAAGAGCAATTTGATAGTGTATTTTGTAATTATCAGAACAGCAATTATTTTTGTACTGTGTATTTTATTGTCATTAGAAGAAAGATTGGACAGTGTTTTTGTCATTATTAGAAGAGAGATTGGACAGTGTTTTTGTCATTATTAGCAGAGAGATTGGACAGTGTCTTTGTCATTATTAGAAGAGAGATTGGACAGTGTTTTTGTCATTATTAGAAGGGAGATTGGACAGTGTTTTTGTCATTATTAGAAGAGAGATTTGGACAGTGTTTTTGTCATTATTAGCAGAGAGATTGGACAGTGTCTTTGTCATAATAAGAAGAGAGATTGGACAGTATATTTAGTTATTATCGAAAGAGCAATTGGACAGTGTATTTAGTCATTATCGAAAGAGCAATTAGACAGTATATTTAGTCATTAGCAAAAGAACAATTGGACAGTGTATTTAGTCATTATCAGGAGAACAATTAGACAGTATATTTTGTTGTTATCAAAAGAACAATTGGACAGTATATTTTGTCATTATCAAAAGAGCAATTGGACAGTGTATTTCATTCATCAGGAGAGCAATTGGACAGTGTATTTTAGTCATCAGGAGAGCAATTAGACAGTATATTTTGTGATTTGTAGAAGAGCAGGTGGACAGTATATTTTGTTATTGTTATGATGAATACAACATATGTCTGTTATCAGATCTTTTATGGCACACATTGCCCTGTATATTATGTCAGGTACTTATCATGAAGCTTGACACCTCCATGCCTGATCTACATGAACTGTGATCAGTTTACCTAATAGATTGTCAATCAATTTATTTTTCAGAGACCACGATTCCCTGGGATCAGCACCTATTTGTTCCATATAATTTATTACTCTAAAATGTAAATATTGCTAAATTCATTTTTCCACAATAAACATAAATATCAGTTTATGTCCTGCCAAATATTTTATTGTTCATTTTGCAGGCTATGACTATGTAAACAGTCTAAACAGATAAAATATCATAGTTATTTATAAACAGTCATAAAATTGAATGAGTCCATATATCTTTATTATCTATGTTTACAAAGTACCTTATATATTACACAATCTTGAAGTTCAATTGCACTATAAATCGTTATCCTGGTTTTGTGTAGGTGGGAGTTATGTAGGTAAGAGATTTGAAGTCTACCTGGTAGAGGCAGGTACCTTCACTTCTGAGGTTGTGGGCCGTGGCTTAGTGGTAAGTGTGTCTACTTACTAATCCTTCTATGATGTACCGTCCACAACCATCAGGTATATGAGTGAGTCACATGTTGTGGCTCCAGCAATTGCTTGGGTGGTTTTTCAAGGTTTTCTCCTGTTTTCCACATAAATAAGGCAAGGTGAAGTGGACATTCCGTCATCATATAAGTGAAATACCCTTGAGTACGACATTAAACGCCAATCAAACAAACAAACAAACATTATAAATTGAAGTTGTAACCCATTAACAAGTCTTAAGTTATGAGTTCCGTAAAGTATTTAATGATCATGACCAAAAAATTTCATCCTTAGAATATTATAAAATAAACTGTATTTGTTATTTTTGGCTAACTATTTCTGGGTATATAGTTTCTGCAAAATTATCAATGATCAAAGTCATCATACTCTTCCTGCTGTACTGTATCCTCAGCCTAGGGTAGTAAAATTGAAGAATAGTTTTGCTGTAAGCTATGGAGGAACATTAATTTTTCAACAGAATATTTGTGTAAGAAACTTCAGATTACAGTTATATTGCGGTTCACTCTTTGAAGATACACCATAGTCCTATAAGTGAAGCACAGTATTAAAACCTATCAATTAGTCAATCTATGCAGAACATCACAGATTTATGTTTTTGTTCACTCTCTGAAAGTACACAGAAGTCATATAAGTGAAATATCCTAAAGTGTTAAACACCCATCAATCTATTCGACTGTCAGCACATCACAGTAGATTTAGGTTAAGAGCCCAGTTTGCTGACCATGCTCTATTTAAACATATATATGAACCATATTATACCGTTTATTTGCTTATGTGGCTGACATTTAAGTTATGGGTATAGGTGTTGAGGGGGCGTTTTAGAAGGGTACATGTTTTCTGCACCAAATAGCATGTTAGTTTTAGGCCACCTTTGGGACATATAGGGGTTAAGTTAGAAGCAAAACAGAGGCTCTATACTAGGGGTCACAAACTCACCTATGTCAAATACAGAATATATGCTTTGTTTCATAAGGGATGCTTTTTTACTGAGTTAATGAAAGGGATTAAGAAATAAGACGCTGATAAAAATTAACTTTAACAAGATGTTGACTGAAAGGAGACATTGGTCAAAACGAATTAAACGTTAAATAACATCTTGATCAAAAGAAAATTCCTACAAAAATTCTATTTTCAGCAAACATGTTGATCCAAATGGTCTGTTGGCTAAAATGAAATGATGATTAAACTTTCTAAACAAAGCATACAAATTAGTCTTTTATGAAATTTACAAGTTCTCTTAAATGTTTTTTTTTTTTCCCTCACAAAATAAGTTTATAGAAGTTATTTTGTTTTGCAGCCAGCATGCAATGCACTAGAAACTTTCTATGGCAGTTGTAGCTTTGATTACCTTCAATATCGGCAGCACTATTTGAATCTGTGGGAGAATTACTTGTATAAAGTTTTTTTTCTCATTGTAAATTTAGTTAACAGGGCCTTCTTTCCTCCTTACATGTCACCCTACATGTATATAACCATTGCATAACTGGTGTAAAATGTTTATTGAATTGAAAAGTTTATTTAATGTGTCTGTTGTTTTATACAACAAACTTATTAGTAAATGAGAGTTTGTATTCTTTTGAAAAGCCCCCCTCTAGAACCTCCATGCCATTCCTTTCTGTGAGAGATGAAACCCTTTTTATGGGAGAAAATATTATTCCTTTTATTTTAGTAAAGGCTTGTTGGACAAATTAAAACAAAAATGTAATGATGATTAGTGTTTGTTTGTATTGCTTTTTGTGACCCCCCTTCATAAGCCTCAATATTATACCATTCTATGAGATTGTGATCTATGACATAGCCTCAGTCTATCACTGCGAGCAGACTGTGCCGTTATAATGTCTGTTTATATGGGAGATATGGCTCAGTGCTCCCCGCAGTAGGCACAGGGCACTTCAGGCAATCTTTGCTCTGAAATCCTGGGCAGAAAGGCTCACACAGCAGGGGGAGATGAACCTAGATGAGCCCTAGGCCTCCCTGGTCTATTCGACTTTGTTCTGTGGATATTCGTTACTGTCTTCTTTCTTAATGTTGTTGAGAAGCCTGGATGTTCAATAGAGCTGTCATAGTTTATTTAACAGGAGGTTTACCAAAGAGCTGTTATATGGATCTAGCAACATTATAACCTGGGTGTACCAATGGGGATCTCTTCAAAGCAACATCTGTAATTGCAAAATTCTTTGTGTTTGTTGCGTGTGTTGAAGAATTGTTGTTGTTAGAGTGATACCCAGGGAGCAACTTGCTACATTTATGTCAGGCCCAGTGAGCTCATTTACCAAGAGTGAAAAAATGTAAAGACTATACACTCAGGCCAGCATGTTACAGGACTAGAGCCCGTGTTTATGTCTCAGAACCTCGCTTCAAGGAGCTGCTGTGTTTAAAGTGATAACAAGGGAAACGACGAGGGCTACATTTACCTTTGGGACCAGAGAGTACAGGGCAGGAGTGAAAACATGAAGACCAGCCGGCCGGCTTCCTCACTGGCCTGGGAATAACTGTTACTGATGCCTGGCCCCTGCACCCCTTAACCATATCGGGCACCTATGATCGAAACCAGCTTCGTTTATTGCCTTCAATAGGGTAGCAGTTGTACAGCTTTGTTGATATTTTCTTGTGCTAATTGAAGAAAAACTGTGAGCTGTGAATAGATCTCCTGCTAATAGACATTGTGGCCTGTTGTGGCCTTTGTCCCTTGTGTTATGAGAAAAGGCTGCCCAGGCTGGGAAACACAGAAGCATACTGTAAACAAACACTAGCTGGATAGTTAGATCTCCCTCAGGGGCACACATGGCTTGCCCTTTCTCCGAAGCCAAGGCTAGCTTAACCTCTCTACTTGGAAGATGTTGTTCACCACTGACATAACATACCTTTGTTAATTCTCACCTTGATGTGGAATTCGGACCACCTCACATTTACTAACGAGTTTTTCACAGGTGTTGTATATGTAGGCACACTGCTATAACATGAATAACTGTTACATTTAAGATTTTGACATAAATTGTCAGTCACTTTTGCTTAACCAGTGTTGTATGGCTTTAATAGAAAAAAAAAGTTGACTCATTTCTCTACTCCCTGCAAAACGAGTTTTTGTAGAATTTCTGGACAAACTTTTTCATTACAAAAACTGCAATTCTCACAGAAACAATATTTCTATTTTGCAAAGGTGTGCTAAGTTGTGTTTTGGATATAAGCTGATCGCTAAACAAGATTTTATACACTCCTAGGTTCTGTACTATTTAAATCTTTGGTCAGTTTGGATATGGGCCCAGAGCCATACCTTAATTCCAGCACATTTATTTCGTGGAATAAGCTACTTGAAATATAAGAACTGTAGCCGCTGAATTGTGACAAACACCTTATTTCCTGTCGAAAACCAGACAACAAAATCTCAACCTTTGTACATGCCAGACAATGTCTTATTCCTTCTAAAACTTCAGCTTTACAACCATGGGTTAGAAGGTAACGTTAACACCTGGTTGCCATGGGAACAACGTAACGTCAGAAACTCCACTTTGATGTAAGGCGTGAGGTAAACCTGAGGTGTTGTTTTGGTCTGAGTTTTTGTCAACTTCAAAGGACCTTTGTTAATATCATCTCAAAGCAGTGGCCTTTACGTTTGCAACCTGAGTTAAAAGTGCCCAAGTTGTGATAATTTACTGATGACAGAAGTTTCACGCTTAATCTCTCTAGCCTCAAGCTGTTTAAAATAAAATAAAAAACACTAAGGATTTACGCTGCAGACACACAGATACCTAAAAACAGTATAGATGCCTTTGTGAGATAGATGTATACATAGTTGTATAAATGAAGTTATATATTGCCTCATTTTCAAACCCTCCTCTGGTAATGCTGCTGTCTTCAGAAAAATGTTCATTCTAAACTAAGCTGACGAAGCCTCAGGTGTATCGCTCTTCCATTTGTATCGTACTGTTAAATGTGGCGCAGAACACTAATCTTTCAATCATATACTTGTCATTGAAGTGGGTAAAACAAACTTCTACCTCAGAGTTAAAGTTTTAAATGTGAATTTATCGTGAGCTGCTGTTTTGATATCGCTGACTGTAATGTCTGTGTACCTGCGTACCTGTCAAATTCGTGCCAGCGTCTGATCATCTTAATGCAGAACCAACAGGTAAGTTGTTGTTTTTGCTGCCACTCAGGGCAGAAAGTGTCAGGTTTTAACTGAAATGTCAATGAAAGAAAACTCTCTGACCCACAATGTGTGCCTTTTACAGCATGAAAGCTCTTGTAAATGAGCTTGTTGTAGCTCTTATAAAACATTGTACTTCTTTGGAATGATTATAGCTCTTGTGTAGCTCTTGTGAATGCTTGTACTTGTAGTTCACATAAACGATTATAGCTCTTATGAATGATTATAGCTCTTATGAATGATTGTAGCTCTTCTGAACTCCGAAAGATCATAGCTCTTGTAAACAATTAAAGCTCTTACGAATGGTTGTAATATTTCTGCATGATAATAGCTCTTATAATGTTTATAGCTCTCTTGTGAATGATTGTAGTTCTTGTGAACGGTTGTAGCTATGTGTTACACTGTAGCGCTTGTAAACAATTATTGCCCTCTTGTGAACGGTTGTAGTTCTTGTAAACAATTATTGCCCTCTTGTGAACGGTTGTAGTTCTTGTAAACAATAATTGCCCTCTTGTGAATGGTTGTAGCTCATGTGTTACAAGGTAGCTCTTGTAAAGAATTTGAGCCATTCTGAATGATAATGGGAGTGGTTGGACAGAGCTTCATGTTGCCAAGGTGCTCTCAGAGCTAAAGGGGAACAGGAAGTCGATCTGTTTGTGGTGCCTGTATTGCGTCCTGTTGTTGTCGTCCTGTATTTGTTCTGTCCAGTCTTTGTTTGTTGCCAGTTGCGTCAAGGCCTCAAGGGTGGTTTCCTTCAGCCATTGGGCTGGCACGTCAATGATCATATAAGTGAAATACCCTTGAGTATAATGTTAAACCCCAATCAAAGAAACAATCTGAACGATCATAGCTCTTGTCAGTGGTTGTAGTCTCAAACAATTATAGTTCTTGTACGTGATTTAGCTTTTGAATATGATTGTAGATCTTGTAAACAATTATAGTTATTGTTAACAATGGAAGCTATTTTGAATTAGTTTAGCTCTTTAGAACAATGTTTGCTCCTCTGAACAATCATAGCTTTTGTGAACGGTTGTAGCTCTCATAAATGATAAATAGCTCTTGTGAACGGTGATATCTCTTGTCAACGATTGTAGCTCTTGTTAATGGGGATGTTTGATGTGAAGTTCGGAATGATAAATAGCTCTTGTGAATGATTATAGCTCTTGTGAATGATCATAGCTCTCGTGAACGGTGATATCTCTTGTGAACAATTGTAGCTCTTGTGAACAATTATAGCTCTTGTACATGGGGATGTCTGTTGTGAAGTTTGGAACGATCATAGCTCTGATCTTTAAATTTCCATTTATACTGTTAAGATATTATCAAATCACTTTCTATTATTCCCCATGAACCTTGTACTGTCCCTGATTTGGGATGAACTCTAGATCCTGAGGAGGAGCAAAAATAGACATTCACAAATTAGCATCATTAGACAAATTTTTTTTTAAGATGATACATTTTTGTCAACAGCATCCATCACAAAAGGAAATCCTGTCCTCAACATCGATGTAGGAAGAGGCACTTACACTTTAATAACGTTCGCACGATTTAATGGTCGACATTCCATGCGGCAATAAAGGAAACACTTATAAAGGGTTATATCATTCAAATCACAAATGTAGGCCATCATACTTCTGTATGGCATTTGTGTCTCAAGACCTTGTATATTTTATCTTTCTAAAAGTTCATCACACTGGCATAGGGATAGCGTTTAATTAAAATTGAGGAATCATTTCATGTCTAGATAAACTCCCAGAGACTGTTTTCTGATTAGATCTTAATTTCAGTTGTCATATAAGTGAAATACCCTTAAGTAAGGCCCACTCAAACTAATAAATAAAATTATATTTTTTAAGTGAAATGCTGTTGAGTATGATTATTATGATGTAAACACAGAGCAAATAAATAGTTTTGGTGTCAGAAAGATTGTAAAAATTTAGGGTCAGATGGTCACCCCTTTATTGAATCTAAAGTTAAATAACAAGTACACACGACAATTTTAACAATAAGTTTATTTTACACGGGCTTACATTAGCACCAGATATGTCATATGTGTAGCCCTGATAAACCCTGATAATTAAGGCCCACTCAAACTAGTAAAAAGAATTCTATTTTTTAAGTGAAATGCTGTTGAGTATGGTAATTATGATGTGAGCACAGAGCAAATAGATATATTTGGTGTTAGAAAGATTGTAAAATGTAGGGGTCAAATCATCACCCCATTATTACAGTTAAATGACAATTACGCACAACAATTTTAATAATAACTTTTTTTACAAGGGCATTACATTAACACTAGATATGCGTAGCCCTGATAAACCGTTATTTAGCTTAATTCCATCTCATAATGACTAAATGTTTGCTGGACAAATTAAAATAAATCAATACAATTATTCCAGGAGTCGGTGCAGGTAGACAAGTGTGTGTAACTTAATTCCCCACTAAATCAAGATATACATCTCCTTTAATAGAGTCCGCTTGATTGATGTCTCCGTTCAGTACCTGTGATATTTTACCTGGCCATTAATTCACAAGTTGAGATTTTTTATTCTCTGCGGCAGTACAGCATAAACCTCACTTCATGTAACCTAGTTTTGAACAGTTTTTTCTTTCTTTTCCATAACACGTTTTTGCCTGGAGTTATTCGTTATTTATTGGTCCACTTGTCTGTACAGTAAATAACTTAATCAAATGAATTAAGTAAGATTCAAGATATCTCCTATCTGAGCCAAGATTATATATTAAATATATTTCGGAAATATAGCACAAAAACATTGAGGAAATTTTCAATACCTGAACTTCGTGAATCCATGGACCCAAATACATGTATATTTAACAAATATTATTACACATTTAAAACCAGCAAAATTTAAAGGAAATATTTAGGAAATTTTCCTTAATAATTGAACAAATTTATGAATGCAAATATTACTGCCTGTAAGGTGTATATAACCCCAGGTAAGGTGCAGACCTTTGATGATAAGATCAGTAAGTGAACAGTCATTTTTTGAAGATGATTGAGTGAGAGAAACTAGGTCGATTACTGTAAGTAATCTAGTCATTTAGCAGTTGATTTGAGCTGGCTGGGTACTCGTTGAGCTAAGGCCCAACAAGGACCCAGTTTATAGGGTGAAATGTCTTTGTCTTTTCTAACTGCTTTGTGACCAACGCCTTTCTTGTGGCTTATCGAGGGTAGGTCCTTTCACCTGTTGGGATGGCCAACCGTCTGGCTCATGGAAGTTCCATTATCTTAGGTTTGTCTGAAAAATTTAATAACAGCTTATTATTTGGATTGATTGATTGTGCTTAAGGGCATTTCACTTATATGATGACTATGTATTCAAAAAATAATTGGCACAAGTATAACCAAGATGTGAAGAGTTTTCATAATGTTGGAAGGTTGATCTTCCTCCAGTGCTTACTAAAGATAGTATTGCTACTATTTAAATAAACTGCCCTTAGCCAGAGAGCCATATTTTTTGGATTAATTAAAATCAGACAGCATGATAGTTAAATGAAACGTTACAATATAAGTTTGTACATGTGTATGTAAGATGTTTACAGGGATTCCTCAGCTTACATAAAAACAGAAGTTGTTTAAAACTGAAAAAAAAAATTTAATTATTTATTTATTTTATTTTATTTTTTTAGATATTTACCTCTGATAACCATTAATCTTAATCTTACTTGAGCTCATTCAGGTGATAAAATGTTAAGTTGAATGACGTCTATAAAGTAGGTCCTTCATTTATCAACGCTCTTATAAAAATGTTCCAAAAACATAAAATATCACAAATTTTTACCGTTATCCACTTTATATTACCATGTCGCGGATTTATTAAAAACCAAAAATCAATTGTTATCTCAAAAAGAAGAAGAAATTTTCTGTGATAAGACAGGTTAAAAGTTTTTAAGGGGGACAGATTTGAGATATTTATTGACTGATCAACTTTATTTGAACTGTTCACTCTTATTACTCACTT
>JAVFBW010107419.1:0-16429 GCA_034783835.1 Mopalia ciliata
GTTCTGTATTTGTGTCCGTCGTCATATAAGTGAAATACCGTTGAGTACGACGTTAAACACCAATCAAACAAAACAAACAAACAAACATGCTCATACAAAGCATTAGCAATACTTCACATGCTGATGTCATTTCGGAACCCTCCACTACCATCTAGTAGTCTAGCAGGCTGCAAATTTGGGGCAAGCAGTTGGAGAGAGCTTCATGTTGCCCTGGTGCTCTCAGAGCTAAAGGGGAACAGGAAGGCAATCTGTTTGTGGAGTCAGTATTGCATCCTGTTGTTGTCGTCCTGTATTTGTCATGTCCTGTCTATGTTTGTTGCCAGTGGTGTCGAGGGTGGCTTCCTTCACCCATTGGGACGCCACAGCGTGGCTGAAATACCGCTGAATGTGGCGTAAAACACTAATTAATCAATCCTTCACCCATTGGGCTCGCGACGTCATATAAGTGAAATACCCTTGAGAACGACGTTAAACCCCAATCAAACAAGCAAATTTGGGATAAAGTTAAGTCATAAGGTGTATCCAAGGAGTCATGTACTGGATCCCAGCAGCTGATACAATGTGTTGAAGTTTAAAATAATGTAGCTGAAGATATAACTTAACAGAACTTGATTAAAGAATAGTTACACTTAATTAAGTCTAACAAGCAAGAATCACAGTTCCCGTCAAAAGAGTTAGAGGGAAGTTGTTGTTGCCCTGAACTAGTGCTCTCATAGTGCCTTTGTATTGCTTTCTGTGATTGTCCTGCTTGTGTTCTGCTTTGTCTTTGATTGTTGTTTGATTGTTGTTCACTGGTTTGCATGTGGTCATATGAGTGAAATAGCCTTCAGTACGTCGTTAACCCCAATCAATCAAACAAACCAACCAACATTCTTGTAGTTGGAAAACATCATTTTTTCAAATAGTTTATCACTCAGATGCTACTAAGCTTCTATTTATGCTTGTGGACATTTAAATATGAATAGCAATTTTAGGAAATTAAAACAAACACAAAAAGGATTTTTATTTTTTTAATTTTTACAAACACATGTCAGAGTAAGGACTTGAAATAAGACCTGTATAGGGTTTAAACATTGTCACCTGTATCTTTATTTGTACATGCAGTGTTGTATATCAAATGTGTAGAAAGCAATACAAAGCAGGTTTCTGTGTTACAAGTACATGTACAGAATCTGGTTAACATTACATGTATACAATGCAGAAACGGATTCTGTTTATTAATGTTAAGTCTAGTTATTACTGCCTACCTCCCATTTTCCCCTCCCATTTCCCTTCCAGGAACTGAGAAATGTCAAAGAGTGTTACATAGATATTTATATATATTTGCATCGGCTAGCCTACATATAGCTCTAATAGAATCAACGAACTGCAGTTATAACACTTCTTACAAGTTTTCACACATAGATGTAGTTATCCTTTGGAGTGCCATGTAGGTATAGCAGGCCTGTGCTGTGCTATAATCTTTTCTGACAGAACCTTAAAATCAGTCGTCTAAATTTTGTTAGATAACCTGACATTTCCATTTTTTTAAAAACATAAATGTGCCTTTGTGGAAAATAAAGCAAAATTGCTTCGAAATACAATCTACATTGCTAGTTTGATGACGAAATTTGTCAAAATCAGTGGCAAAATGCAAATTTAGATAAAGACTGCAAACAATTTTGAAACCTTAATAAAGTTTGCATAACCATGGGGAAACCCTATCCTGGCCTAGCTACAGTGTACTCACATGTAAACTTATTTATCCTTTCAGAGTGCAACAAATCTGCCTACCTTAGAAGAAAGTTATGTTTAAAAATTTGCATTTTAGGAGTTTTTTTCTAACTATTTTGTGTTACAGAATAGCACAGAATATTAGTATCTGTTTGTATTTTAATGGTTGTTTTGTGTATTTAACATAAAATAGGTGTACAAAATACCTCAGAATACACCAGGTACATGTAGGCAGCTGGTGCAATGTGCATGTAGGTATAGAGATTGACATAGACCATGTTTTTGAGTGTCTTTTCTTTGATTGAAATTTAAATGAGGAAATATTGAATATCTTTTAGAAAAAATTTGGTTTTTATTGAATTTGAGAGCCTCGAAACAATTTCTATCGATTCCTGAGCTGTAATGAAAATACTTGTATCCTCTCTGTTATGAAACTCTGCTCACAAGTGACTACAGAACAAGTTAAAGCAAGATGCAAGAACTAGTTTAAATAATTGCAGGCCTCTTTTTTCAAAATTTTGCGTAAACGATCCACGGTTCGCCTGAAATTAACCCATGTAACCTATTGTTCAGTAACATGAAAAAAAAATTTCTCAACAATAGTTTTCATATTAAACTGGGTGTCCAATTTTGACAGTTTTTCTATCCTTTGCATGGGTAGATTTCTTAAAACAGGGTGTCCAAATGAGGCAATTTTTCACTTCAGGGTGTCCTTTTTGACAAGTGGACATGTGCCTAAGCTCTTGAGGGAAGCAATGTCTTATCTTATTATTCTTTTTAAGCTTTGTAATCAGTGAGATTTGACAAGGGTGGGATATGTCACTCATTGGGTCAGCATGTTGTCAAATTAAGGAAATAACCACTGAAAACTGTCATGAAACTCGTTAAACAAATTCTCAACATGAATGATGTTGTCCCATACTAAACTTTCTAAGTTGACACCATTTACAATAAAAAACTATTCATATTAAGTTTCATGATAGTGTTCCCAAACCTTAAGGGTGGCATGAAACCAAAATCAAAGAGAATCACATACTTTATATGTTGATAAAAAAATCAATATGCTAAAATTAGAAAGTGACACTTGCACAGAATATTTACATAAATTATTACAATTAACATCAAGTATTCATGTTAATATATTCATTGACTCACTAGTGTAACAGGCTAATTATAATGGCATAAGGTCAGAGGGAACAAAAAGTTCTAGGAGATGCAAATTTGTTTCAACTCTGGATTAAAAACTATGCAAAGTTATTTTACTTAAATTTGTTATTGTAGTGTCCTGTATATAAGTAGTTTGATTAAGCTGACATGTATGTACATTGTCCTCCACAGTTATAGTCATTAGCATAAATTTTGGACCTTATCATGTTTATAAATTATAAATCGATGCATAGTACATGTATATATACATGTATTTTACAGACTTTGTAATTGAAACCCAATGTCACTTTTCTTTAGCTGGATTTACTAAATATATGTCAAAGTTGAGTAATTTGGGTAGATGTATGTAAATAATACAACACCACTGAATGGCACAGATGACTGATCAGCTGGTTTTATATGTTAATATGTTTTTAATATATGGTCGGGTGAATAACCATGCTGATTTAAAATAGTGATGGACTTTCTAAAGCAAATATAAGCCTCATTACTGTCGTCTTTAATTAAGCTGGCAAATTTTATAATGCGTAGTGATACCTTAAAATTGTAATACCTATGTTCACCATGAGAATTAATGTCCAATCTCCCGTAGGCTATTTAAGAAAGTTTGATGTTACCTGGCTGGGAGTTACAGGTAAGGCCACAAAGAAGCTGTTCTGCTGAGCCATCTTCAACAATGTACAGAACATACATGTACAGGCATGTGCTGTTTGAGAGAACGGACAGAACGGGGTCTCCCCATGGTTATGCAAACTTAGTTTAGGACGACCAATTTATAGCAACCCTGATAATTAGCCTCGGCATTCAGCAATTGCTGAGGAAATTGCTGAGGAAAAATTAAATTATCCTCAGCAAAAAAATTGCTGAGGATCCGTTTTACCGAGCTGACCATTGTAAGCAAATGCATCATGATTTATTTTATATCTAAATGTATGATAATGATACAACTGTAACAACACCTCAAAACTGATGGATAAAAAATAAAAGTCCCGTATCTTAGAATTTAAGTCTTGACCTGTTAAAAGTTTCTAAAATAATTGCTGAGGTGAAGCAAAGATTGCCGAGGATATTTCATTTTTTCCTCAGCAATTTTTTTGCCGAGGAAAATATTCCTAATTAGCAGGGTTGTTATAGGTTTCCCAATTTGTTTGCAGTCTTCATTTAAATTTGAGTTTTGACATACATGTATTCTGTTATATCTGATAATCATTGAAGACTGTATCTAAAAACAATTTTGCTCTTGTATTTTAAACACATATATGCATTTAAAAAATCAGCAAACCCAGGGATAATGCTACTGTAAGGTTACCTCACATAATTTTAGTGGACCAATTTTAAGGTTTAGCCGGAAAAGATTACAGCACAGGCCTGCATGCATATCATGTCCAGTGAGTTATTTTGTCATTGTTTGTTACTGGCGATTCGAGGGGTAATTACCTTCATAATGGCATAAAACCCCAAAACAACATCAGCTCTGACCCTGGTATAGGGGCTAACATGCCAGCCTTCTTATCCTGCATGAACTTTGATGTCCAAAATGGTAATTTTGCTTCACTTTTCATATAACTGGGTGTCCAATTTTGACAGTTTGCCTACCACCTGCATGTTGAAGTTTCTTAAAACAGGGTGTACAAATGAGACAATTGTTAACTTCAGGGTGTCCATTTGGGCGGGTGGACAGGTTTCTGCCTAAAGCCCTTAAATGAAGCCCTGTGATTTGTGATATCTGATCAAAATCTTACAATTACCAATCCAAATTGAATGAATTTTCTACAGTAAATATCAATAACTGATAAAATTCAGCATTTGTTTCTAAAGTACATATAATCCATCAAAATATTTTCTCTTCTTTCAAACCCTTGGTATCAAGTAATTGATTCATTTTCCCTGGAGAACCTGTTTATACAATTAAACTTTTAGATAAATTCCAGTTAAGTTTTACTGTTAGCAGTTTAAATTGCTGGGTATTTTGTCTATAATTATTTAGGCATTTATAGTCTTATGTTTGAGACGTGCACATGTATTATACTAATGTCCATTTCTGTGCTATAATTGACATCTCAAAACAAGGCTTTTTCAGGATCATAGGCATTTATATGTAGGTAATTAGCATGCTCTTATGCTTAGGAATATTAATATTAACAGGTGTTTTACTTACATATGTACATTTTTACCTTCTGTTGAGATATGCTATAGCTTTATAGTGTATACATGCATACTTCTCCATGTTTAACAGGTACGTGTATGTTGCATATTTCCATATTCAAGCACTATATGAAATTTAACATTTATGTATCAGATTATGTTTTGTTAAGCTGGGTACATTTAGCACTTTTGTATTTTTGTGGCTATCATTTTTTGAGGAGAGTAGCTTAGCGAAAACAGTTTAAGTTTTGTATTTATATGAATCGAAAGTGACAAGATACTTGTAGGTAACAAGATTGCATTCAGAAAGATATATTCATATATGTGAATATACATGAACATAAGTTCATTATCTGGGATTGTTTTGTAACTATAGACATTAGAATGCCATCAAAGGATTATTTGTAAGGAAGTTTGTTATCTCTTGGAAAGTCCAGCTTAAAGGCCTGTTCAGTGTTAAAATGATAAAAGGCTTGGGAACTTTTAAAAATCTTTTCCGGATATCTTATAACCCTTTTTATTCTGGAGATAGAACATGGCGTTTTAGCACACAGGTATGCTGTCTGCACTGATTTCAGATGGTACCAAGAAACACAAGGCAACACGGGTATGCTGTCTGCACTGATTTCAGATGGTACCAAGAAACACAAGGCAATTCTTATTTGGTGCCTGAATCTGTTGGGTATTTTAAATTACAAAATCATGTTTGTAGTTCACAATAAAACAAATTGAATTTTGCTAGTGTGGTGGAACATGGAAAAATGGTAAGTTGTATTTCTCTGTCCATACATTTACCCCTACATTTAGCTCTGACTTTGAGCTAAATTGACCTGACATGAATACTGATTTCAGTGCTTTAGGTTTGCATCCAATGTGTTAAAGGACTGTGGCAGCATGTGTGCTTACTAATCCTACTTCGAGTTACCGTTGACAGGATCGAGTCTATCTGTCCACCATCAGGTATATGAGTAAGTCACATGAAGTGGGTCTGACAATCCCTGGTGTGGCTTCCACGAGGTTTCCTTGTGAAGTGCGCAATCTGTCCTCATATACATGAAATACCCTTGAGTACTAGGTTAAATCCCCAATCAAACATGTGTAAAATGAAAATTAGTTTGTATGGGTACCTAGGGTCAAGGGATGAAGTTTTGGGGGACAAATGCTACCATTCAGATGGCCCTCTTACCTTTAAAGATGAGCTATTCCACAAAATATGAATTATGAGCGAAACAATAATCAATCTTGTATTGATACATGTACATGTAATTGTCAGTGGCTGGTGGATGCTTCCTTTTATTGCCTCAGGTGACTTCTATTACCAAAGGGAAAACATCAGCAAATTCCCTGTGGTGTGTTGCATTCTCTCTTATTGTACCATGTTTTGTATCATATCTAGCATCTCCATTGTTTGTACACTATAACCATGATGCTGAGTGTTGTAAGGGTTAGGGGGCTTTCTGTTGCCCTGGTGCTCTGTAACTTAAGGTCAACAATAAGCTGATCTGTTTGTGATGGTTTTGTATAATTGCATAATTTCTTGTCGTGTCTTTGTTTGTTGCCAGTGATTTCCTTCATATGAGCGAACTACATGTAACTGTATGTAAGGTGTTAAGCCCCAATCAACTAAACGAAGCAAACTGTCGCTCATAGCAACAGAGATTTCCTTTTACCCATAAGAGTAGCATGATGAGATAAAATAACGAAAATACTGTTAATTTTCACTTTCTAAAAGACACAAAAATTATTCAACCTTACATGTATGTCGTAAAGCACTAAGCAGTAAACATCTATAAATACTTATGAGAGTATTGGCAATCAGATGTGATTAACACAAATATTACTTAGTACCTTTGAAGAGTAAATAATCCTTGTATATGTATTAGACAGTTGCACCTTAGGCCATCCTAAGGTTGTTGAAAAAACAACGTAACCCATGCTTTTTGGGCGAGGAGGTTTTTCTTTTTCTTATTCATTAAAAGTAGTTCCCCATTTTCTGAAACAAAAAAATACCAAGCATTATATTTTTTTTCACCTTGAATTTTTGGTTAGGTAAGGTTACTCGAAGCAAAAAAAATCATTATGAATGGCAGTAGTACTACACATATGTTAAGATGTGTGTTGTAAAGACATTTTGTACAGGCACCAAGATTTGAGAATAGATTTAAGATGCTTTGTAATTTGTAAACCACTTTATATTTGAATGTCGTGTTTTGTTCAACTACTTTTCCTTCCCTTTGATGTTTTTTCACCCATTTCTGTGATGTAAAGCTATTAGCGATTATATAAAACGTACGTTCAGAGCCAGCTAGTCTTTAATCAGCTTTGATAGCATTGTGCCCTTAGGGAGTATCTGACATTTCTAGGGACATTTTTTTATCAGACAAGATCAGTCAATGTGTTGAGATGTAACCATATGCTGTACCAAAAGACCCAATTAAATGTTAAAGGCAGTTTACCTCATAAATGAAATGTCATGAAGGTGCACTGCTGGCTTTATTATCATTTATTCTAGGCAAAACGTTGAATTGAACTCATGCGACGTTAAAGATAACACGACACGTTGTTGGCTGACTGTCTGTACATGACAAGTAACGCAAGAAAGTATCAGAAAAGCCAATCGTGCACCTACATGTAACTCTGAAATGTTGGCAGTGTAGTTGTTGATTTCTGACCACCTATAATCTTAATTGAATCAGAATGAAAGTTACAGGTTCGAGCCCCCATAAGGATCTCGGTGTATATGACGGTTTCTTTTCAACGGTATTTAGGTAGGCAGAGTAGTTTATACATGTATTAGGGGAATATCTTGAGTGTGACATTAATTTGCTAATGGTTAACCAAACTAACAGACTTAGGGGTTGCCATCATCAAATTCCATTTTCATAAGACTAGTCAAGGTAGTTTCTTGAAAATGTTTCCCTGTTTATCTTCCGAATTCTTCAGTCCATAATTAAGGTTCTTTGCTCTATTTCAGCTTGATTTTAATTTTTAACACAGAAGTCACAGATGTGTTGTATACATGGAAAATAGTATATATTGATATTAATTTAGGCTTGAAATATTTTGGGTGCCAATACATTTCCGCTTAACAAGAGCTCATCTTTGACATGGTTATTTGATTGATTGAGGTTTAACACTGTATTATAGGTTATTTCACTCACCTACCAGACTGCCTGCACTGGAGGTGAAGAAAACCACTATTTGGTGCCACAGGCAACAAAAAAGACAAGACAGGACAACAGCAAGACTAAATAACATAAACCCAACAACAGATCAAACTTTTGTTACCCCTTGGTCTTAACTCTCATTCATGTATCAACAGAAAGCCCACTTCTAGCTTCCAGTGTCTTGTTTAAGATTTGTTGTCACAGTGTTATCAGCCATGACAAGTCATAATTTCAATGAAATAACCCTGATTAAGGCATCAAATCTCAAGCAATCAAAAATATTAACAGATTCAAACAGAGGCTCTTATAATTGGACTGCTGACTCATCCCAGTGATGTTTGTGCCATGCATGTCTATCCAGAAAACCCAATCATTCAGTATGCTGAAATTTAGTTCTTTTTTTTAAAAAACGTTTCTCATCAAAGCAAAAGTAATGCATCAAATCTTGTCTTCCTAGAACAATTCTAAGTTGATAATGCACACAGTCAGGTTTTAGTGGTAAGCATGTCGGCCTACCTATCCTACTTAGATGGACAGGTCACAGGTTCCCATTCATGTGTCGACCATCAGGTCGGTGAGTGAGACATACAGTGTCATTCCGACAATCACGGGGTGCTATTTACAAGGTTTCCGGGTGATTTTCACTGTAACTAAATAAATTTGTGATATAATCATATTAGTCTTCATTTCATTTCACAGTTTGTAAAAAAAAAAAAACTGGACCCTAACATACCATCATGCATCTTATATCAGTTAGTAAATCTCATTTGATGCATTTATTTGGGAAAAAATTTGATCCTTACAAAAATAAATTTGTTTAAATAATGATACATATATACCTTTTTGTCTATTTTTCACATTTTCAATTATAATTAGATTATAAATGTTTAAAACTATTGTTTGTTTAATTGATTGTCAAAGTTCATTTATGCTGTCATATATTTTTTCACATGAATAAAATTTATCCAAACTGAAACGCATTTAAACTTTTTCTGCATAAATTTTCCAGTTGAGTGATGTAAGCTAAATGAAACGAATAAACATGAAGGAATGCAAGCAGTAGTAATTTTGATTTAGTAATTTTACATTTGAACGCTCCCTGATTTTGAATAGCAAACAGAAAGTTATTAACACAACTGTGACAAGTTTCTGAGGTCATTGGTTTGCATAGTGCTTTGGCAAACGCTCTGAGCTGACATGCTAACAAACTTCTCCACAGTATTAAGCTAGCTGACAGTTGAAAATATTGTTTACGGTAAGTTTTTAATTACAAGACTATTAATTAGTTACTTATATCAGATATGAATTAGACAATAAGTGTTGTATGATGATAACCTGTTGTTCTAGTCTGTAAGCCCACAAAAACTCTCTTAGGACAATCTGATATAATATACATGAATTCTAACATAAAAATCTAACCTACACAGTATTAATGCTGCAATATAGTGATTGTGAAAGACTTTGTGTAGATATTTTTCAAGTTCGATATGAAATATTTGTCAAAAAATAGTGTACATGGTAAGTTTCTACATGTATAATTATATTTTAATGGCTAATGACACCTCTTTGAAAAAAGGAATGTGAGCTCTAATGCTTTCAGGGCAAAAGGGGCTGAATGAAATCGATCTAGTGCTAAGTATACAGCTCTAAATTTGAACACCTTTGATTGTCTTTCTGTACCATGTATCACTGATGAGCAGGTGCCCGGTGGCTCAGGGCAGTGTGTTCCAAGCATAGTTAGGCTTTCTTTACTTTGCACAGGAGGAACTAACACTTACATTGCTGGATTATGTTATTGTGTTCACATGCAGTGCAGTCGTATAAACGATGTTATCATGTACACTTCAGCATGGTGGGAAATACCAATCAAATCAGTCAATCCTATGATTGCAACTGTAAGAATCCATGTATCTGGGTTTGAGGCTGAAACGCATACATTTTGCATTGGTAAACATCTTTATTTGAAATAGCAATTCATAGATGTTACATGTAAGTTTGTCTCACTTTATAACTGTTTTGACTATGTGTCATTTATCTTATAGTGTGGAATATTTTAACATTCTCTTTTTGTTAGTTTGTAGTTTGTCCATGTTTTTTGCCATGGAATTTTTTGCTTCGGTGTGTTTATGTCCATATCTGTCTGTTTTATTGGGGTTCAATCACTTCAATGTTGTCCATAAGGCTGTTTTACTTATATGACCATGTGTCAGTGCTATAGGTAAATGACTAGATCACAAAATAGTTAAAGTAAGATAATTTCAGGAATACAGCCCTGGCTGTCAGAACCACCATGTACGTGATTTACAGCTATGCATGTTTGAGTTGATCCTGTGCCATAGGAAATCTACTCCTGTCTCTGTTTAACTCTATCTTACTTCACCTGACTTGAAAGTGTTTGTGTACTACTTCTGCTCACTGATGGTTATTTTAAAGCAGTCAAATGAAAGACAAATCTGTATTTGAAGAGGGTCATGATACCTGGACGTGTCTCAACCTGCAACATTTTCTGAACTAGTATCTGTTAAACTTACAAAGTGCATAATACCAAAATAACACTTTTAATGTTAATTTTCGCTTTCTAAACAACACAAAAATTATGACACTGAGAAAAGGTCAAATTCACCAGTTATCAACTAAACTTAGGGACTTGTTATAACAAATATTAATTCTGAAATTGTGTTAACAAAATGTACTGAAAACTTTTTAACAAAAAAATATGTATACATATTAACTATATGTTTTTTTAACTTTCCCCTGTTATGGCTGTAGGATAAGCATGTATATATTTGATATTTGTTTAACATTGTCCTGCCATTAGCTTCCTATTTTTATCTGTACATTTGAATCTTTGATTTTAATCCACATTGACAGTTTGTATTAATCACCAACTTGATATGCCAGAAGCTAGAAGTTTCTCTATTTTAAATTTTAAAAGCCACAACCTACATGAAAATCTATTTAAAATTGATTTAATGAAAACTGAAAATAGATTAAATTTATTATCTTGAAGAATCACCAAAAAAAAAACCCTGAAGTATAATCTTTGCAAATTGACCAATCAGAAAACGAAATATATGTAGGTATATTAAATTTTTTTAAAAAGCAGGAAGCTATTTCAGTAAAAAGTGTTTTGTCATTTTTTTAATTCACCAATGATGTACATGGTATAGCTGAACTTTGCTGTTAATTCTATAAATCTGAATTTTCAATTTGCATTTCACAAGGAAGTTTTAGATTATTGGATATCACTGTGACACTTTTAATGCCTGGTTCGTGTCTATTGTTATTTTTCCCTTTTAAGGAACTAGTTCCAGAAGCTTCACATATTATTATAACTCTTTATTGGGATATCAAAGGATTTACAAAAAAGTCTTCCTTTGTGGTTTTAATACGGGTAAGTATGAATGATGCTCTGGGTGTTTATCACTATAAATTACAGTACTCTAGCTTAATAGGACAATACTGTACATGTATGTTCTGAGCATTTATCAAAAGAGATTTACCATGTGATAACCATGCATGGCAATATGTTCAGATTCAGTTTTTACAAACTATGAACTTAAATGAATGTCAGTATCTACACATAACAGCTAAACTGAGATACCCTTGAGTGCAGAAATCAATAAATCGTAAAATCCTACACTGTTTTATTGCATTAAAATAAAATAAATGCCTTGCAACTTCGAATATTGAAGTCATTTTTTGTATTCCATGTTTTGACTTCTCTGTGTAGCCATCATCAGGAATAGGTTAAACATCAGATCAAACAAAGTAGTATTCATTTCAGTTATGTAAAAAGATTAACATACAAGGAGTATATTTTGCTATCAGTTCTGATCAGTATGAATGATTTGTTTATTTTATTCATTTGTGTTGCTAGTGTCCCACAGGTGTGGGTTCCTGTTTCATCTTATGGAAACGCTTGAGATCTTGGTTATTGTTGGAATGCACTGTCATCATATAAGCAAAATACCCTTAAAACACCAATCAATCAATCAATCCTCTTTCATCAAAATTTGCGACGTTAAACACCAATCAAACAAACAAACAAATTCATCAAAATTTGCAGCTACATGCCACCATTATGGCATATAAGTGGAAAAACATAAAAAAAAAATCAAGGCTTTAACAAAGATTTTATAATTCAACGGTTAATATCCCCTACTACAAACTGTTTACTTCAAACAATTAGAAGAGTATTTACTAGAGTGCTGTAGATCTAAAAAAGATGTGGTTGAATCTCTGTGTAATTTGCCATGCTGTTTAACAGTCAGTATGTAATTTGTGGTTTTTCCTTCTGTCTCAACATCTGTTTGTTCTTATCTGAACATCAAAGATATGAAGCACACCATTCATCTTCATTCATTCGGTTAATCATTGGATTCACACAAATGTCATGTTCTTAGGGCTTTGGGAAATGTTAATTTATCATGAAAATATCAGCCTGGTAAATACACCAGGTATTGTCAACAACAACTGACAATTATTATTTTCTTGGATCACATAATTCAGGTGTGCAAAGGATGAGTGGACACACCTCTTCCTAGCCCTTGGGCAGAACCCTTGCCACTGTAAAATTGTGTTAGCACATACCTTATAACTTCTAGCAGTTGGGACAGAGAAATAGGCTTTACCACATGGGGTCTTATATGTTATTTCTTTGGACTGTCCCAAACTTAGTGTCCCGACTCATAGAAGTTATAGGTATATACTCAAGCAGATTGCCTTTATGTCAGAGTTCAACAGCAGTCTAGTTCAAACCTTTCAGCTAAGTTTTGACTAAGTTGAATTTGATTCCTTAAAGCACATTTGTCTTTGTTACTCGCTGTTTTTATAAATATTACTTTCATTCTCAGAGTTTTTAGTATTCCTGAATCTTGTGACTGTCATTGTTTTCGTACACAATTTTGTAAGATTTTGTGGGTTCTTTGAAGGGAAAATCAGTTTACATTCTGCAGTGACACCCTTAAGTCCTTAGTTTGATCTTCTCTGGAGGCCTGTAATATTGTTTTTGAATTATATGAATAATAAATTTAATAATAATAAATAATTGTTTATTATATGAATAATAAAGATATTTATATAAAGATGTGCTGCCATTGTGAATAATCTTTGTAAATACATTAACACATAGATTTATAAATGATTGACCTGTGTCAATTTAATTAATCTTTGAAAATATATACTGAATCTCTATTTTACCGTATGCATATTCAAAATTCAAATTCAAGTTTAAACAACTGTTCTGTTAATTTGCATGTTTTAAAGACAGGTATAGTTACATACAGTCATACAGGTATTAAACACATATCAATAATCTGCTGTAAGTAGTTTTAGATTTCAGTGTATGAATATATCAATGCCAGGTCACATAAATTACTTTAGCTTTAATATACTCTGTAAATATATATGTATGAACTTAACAATATACCTGTAGATGATGGAACACTTATTAAAAGGGGTCACAGTTTTGTTCTGTTTTAAAATGTGTGTACAGTGTACATGTGTAATTGCGGGCAGTTGGAGGGAGCTTCATGTTGCCCTGGTGCTCTTGGAGCTAAAGGGGAACAGGACGCTGATCTGTTTGTGGCGTCTGTATTGCGTCCTGTTGTCATCCTGTCTTTGTCCCATCCTGTTTTTCTTTGTTGCCAGTGGTGTCGAGGGTGGTTTTCTTCACCCATTGGGCTGGCACGTCGTCATATAAGTGAAATACCTTTGAGTACGATGTTAAACCCCAATCAAACAAACAAAAAAACATGTGTAATTGTATTTGCTGTTTTTACCTGTATTTTATTTCTGTTCTAAGCTGTTAATTTTCCTTATGTGCTACATCCATATAGCCAGTCAAACTTTATGTTACCCTTTTTTTAAAACTTGTCAATGTTTAAAGGATTCGTTTGAACTACATGTGCAGTTATGAAAACCAGCTTTTTCTGATACATCAGGATTTACAATTATTTTGTCAAACCTGAACATTGGAAAATGCCACTTCAGACAAATAGAATTTCAAAAACCTATAACTTGTTTTTTCTTCAAATATATTTTGATATTCTTGACTGAGAAGACTGTGATTGTACTGTTATGGTTAATGAAGTGCTATATGTATGAAAGAAAATTTTGAAAACATTATTGAAACCTCATGATCTGTTTTTGATCATATTAAATGTGTGGGTTTTTTTTTTATTCCACTGGTGCCCTTTACTTAAATAAGATCTTCTCAATGATCCTAAATTCTATAATCTATACTGGTTAGTCTATAAGGACCAAGCAAGACAAACTCTGCTTGTTTTCGAAAATCTTTTCAATATTCTTGACCTCTGAAATCAATCACTCAGTTATTTAATTATTTATTTATAGTATTAAAATATTGAATATATATTTGAAATGATACATAGTTAAATATATGTGTCGAGCCAGCTTTCCAGGCTGGGGCTTAGCCAGAAATCAGAAGTAGGGTGTCCAAAAAGGTCATTTTGCTTAACTTTTCATACAACTGGGTGTCCAACTGGGTTTTCCTATCTCCTGCATGTTAAATTTTCTTAAAACAGGGTGTCCAAATGGGGCAATTCTTCACTTCAAGGTGTCCATCTGGATGGGTGTCTGGCTATTAAAGCCCTTGTTGCCATAAGTGGCTGTTTTTTTCTACAAATGAGAGCCTCATATATACTTGTCACAGAGTGTTGATCAACCTATGATTGCTGGACAACCCCAATGTGAAATACATGTTCTTTCACCAGACTTCCTGGCAGCAAGGCTCTACTCTAACTACATGTACATAAAAGAGAAAATGGTTTAAATGTCACGTCTAGCCAGAGGTGTGCAATACAATTAGTTCACTTGTTTTCAGTGCCAATATTGTCAGTAAAGAAAGGACTATGTGACGCTTAGCTAATAATTAATACTCAATCTGTTAATCTAACTAGAGACTCAAACAGAGCAATGGTGTCTCTTGGACTAGTTTATAATATCAAGTCTATACTCTACAGAAGTAATGTACTAATGAGTTCTCAGAGAATACTCACCAGGCTCCTCAACAATAGGGGAGTCTGAGAGACAGTTATCTCATCTTGCCATTAGGAGGGGAGTGAGGCTTAAACGCCAGTATTATTAAATTTTTTTGCTGAATGTAGCTACCAGCTAGACTGTATGTAGGTTAGTATGCCTGTAACCAGTGAAAAGTTATGAGTTTTCTTTTGTTGTACCCAGTTTTTCTCTCGCAATAATGCTAGCCAATACTCAGTAATTGGGAATAAACCATGTGGATCTAACATTGGATACATACATATATATGAAGAACTAAACAAGTCTTAATTTTAGAAAAGGGTTCTGATATGAGCAGAGTTTGTGATAATGTATAAATGTACTTTACAGGATGTCTTATTAGATTTATCACATGATAAAACTTCCCAGAACTTGATCACCTGCACATATTTATATATTTCTTGGACCATTAAAGGAGTCTGAGGTTGAAGATTTGCCTAATTTTAACCAAAATGAATTTAACATGTCTAGCCTGAATTTAGATTTTGGTTCTCTTGTTTTATGCTTTGTACAGGCAATTCCATTATTGGCAGCTCTGAAATGCTAAGTGTGAAAGTGATACTTGAGTTATTTGACGTTTTATAAATTTAGTAGTTGAATTTACTTGGTGGGCTCTGATTACACATCCTGTACTGTTTGAAATACCCAAAATGTTTTGTTTTATATTTTTATATCTTTTTCAAGTCTTATTTTACAATCATAATTTGTACTTGAAATATCATGTAATGTTTAGGTAACATAACTTCCCAAGTTGCTCCCATTTTAGAAATATTCAAACTTTTCTTTCTATGTTAATATATATTTCTATATATAAAAAATTTATAAAAAATTGACTTTTACTACGAGCCAGAACTCTTCAGCTGTTATGGCTGTATTGATAGTTTGTTATTACTCTTATACTGCTACACCTTTGACTTGAGGTAAGTGTTAAAGACTCTACCGCTAGTCTGAGGTAAAATTTTGACTTTTTTCTTTTTTTTTGCCTTTCTGAAATCTTCTTTTCATAATCTTGCTAATGCAAAAGTTTGACAAAAAAAAATAGTATTTTAGTGTGTTGTCTTTAGGTTTCAATTGTAAAATGCGTCCTTCAAAGATTATGCATATCGAAGGGCGGAAAGTATTAACAAGATTATCTCACCTCGACTGACTACCTGCTGACTATTACCACAAACCAATTAGCGAAAAGCCCACAGATC
>JAVFBW010107525.1:0-16427 GCA_034783835.1 Mopalia ciliata
AATTTTCAACGAATGGACAAAGTTTCTAAAATTAAGAAACAAAAATGTAAAAAATGTATATATTATATCAGACAACTATTTTTTAAGTTATTTTTTTTAATTTTTTTTAGATTACAGAGCTAGACTTCACGCTTTGCCACCACCTGAGGCCATTCGTTCAGCTTTACCCTTCATGAATGAACGCATGCGCAAGAGGAGATGTTTTGCGGATAAAGAACTTGATCTCGTGATGTTTGAGCGCGAGAGACAAGCGGAAATTGTTAAACAGAGACAAACTGGTTTACAACAACTGACTCAAAATAGTGCCGCTATTGAAGTGTCAAAGTCAAGACTTATTCTAGGAAACTCAACTCCAAGAGACTTTTTACATCGCATATTTCCCGCACATAATCCAAATGTTTTGGAGTTAGTTTGGCAGGGATGTGGCGGTAGTTTGGAACGAACCATTGAGATTGTAGCCCGAGGGTTGAAAACAAACCCGCCTCAGTTGTCCGTGGGACAGCCCGTATGCCCGCCGGGCGGGAGTGGTATTTTACCCATTTATCTCACCAATTCTCAGTCATGTTTCCCCTTCTCGGCTTCCCACTCGGACCCAGCCACCTCACATGGCAGACACCCAGCATTCAACTTACCGACGTCTTTTATCCCTCACGTGAATTCATCACTTTCCGCTTCACTTTTACCAAATAATTTTATAAACGTCGAAAAGGCGACAAACGAAAAGCAAAGTTCTACACTGACAAAACATGGAAGAGATATTTGTACAAAAACAAAAGATCAAAGTGTTGTTAGACAAGGTGCCTGGAATCTGACCAAAGATCTTTTGCGCCGGAAGTCAGCTTTTACTTCCGTTTCTTCAGATGGCGGAAAATATGTAGACAGCGATTCGTACGAAAGTTGTGACAGTGCTGCCACAAGTCCAAGATCAATGACTGATTTTTCATCGGAAGAAAATATAAACAATAGCAGCGACACGCCTTGCTCGAAATTTTTGTTGACAGAACGAAAGGACTTGTGTAAAAATAGCATCCAAAAACCTCTTCTGAAGTTCTCAGTAGCGTCGATTATAGGGAAATAGTTGATTCTGGGTTGGTTTCGTCATCAAACTCTATAAAAGATGTTATCCGAATTCAATTTTATTAAATTAAGCTCACCATTGCAGGATGTGAGGTCGCATGCCGGATTTATCTCCGATCACTTCTTTGGACTTGGGGACTGAAATTAAAATCTGATTATTATTAATATTATTAATACCAGGGTACATAACATTAATGACAATACAAGGTCTGCTGCTACATTGTACAGCCTAGACCTGCCGTTTTGTACTATTCAGGTCTGAACAGACTGTTCTTGTAGGTTTGTAATACATGTGTAATATTATTATGTTGGTATACCCCCAGACTTCTTTGTATCCATTACATTTGATTGATTCTGTTATACAAACTGTGCCAAAGCTAGAGACGAGACATTTGATTGGTCATTTGATATGCGGATATCTGTCACGTGTTCTTACGATTGACAGAAATGAATGAGTCTGATCTCAGAAAGTGGAATACAGGGTGAACCAAAATGTATTAATGTGCATATGATTATCCAATAGTACAATGAAAAATAAAGATTTCTGTATAAATCAAACATGATCTTTAGACTACCGACTTCTCTGGCTTTAACTTATTTCACTTAAATTAATTTTGCTGAAATATTAGCTCACACCTAAAATAGGCAAATCGTCCATGTATAAGGAAGGAATAAGTTATATCTTGTGTATATCAGAGGTGTGAATACTACCATCGACAATACGGTGTGTGCAATCAAAACATACACCCGTCCAGTATGAACGTACCTTAAGTATATATGACACAACCCAAATTTAAATGTATATATATAAACCTGTTAACATATTATTGCTGATGTTGAAATTAATTAGAAGAAGATACCTAAAATATGTAATTGCTTTCAAATTCGTGAAACTCCGAAACAGAGGACACCAATGTGCCATTAGTATGTTCTATGTTTTCCATGAATAATTGATTGTTTGATTGGTGTTTGACTTCGCTCTCTAGATAATGTCACATATATATGACGAGTTAGCATGGTTTATGTATGGTGAAAAATCTGTAATACAGCTGTTAAAACAACCCCCCGGGCTCCCTTTTAACTGCCGCCCCCCCCCCCCCCTGTGTACCTGTAGCCCTCGGGCCATTGGTGAATCTGGATAGGGTCATTACTTTGCGGAGTTTCAACAGTCAAACCAATTGAGCTCCGGTGGGACCGTTTCATGCATAGGTGAGATTTTGGTTGACAAATATGCTACTGATAATAACATGTTAATAAGAGACAAATGCATGCATGCGTCTCTGGTACACCTTAATGTTGTTTTATTGTTGGTTTCGCCGGGTATTGTCCATACCTTCATTTGTATTATTTCAACAATGAAGAAAATAAAAAAAAGAATTAAGTATATTATAGTTTATGTTTTTTTTATTTTTTTTGTAAGGTAAGTTCTGTTGAATGTACTATCGTGAGGTGTGTTCAGCTTTGTAACAGTTGGATAGGAGTATAATTCCTTCCCTCGGCTCGGAAAGCAAAAAATGGTACGGTATATACATGTGTATGATGTGACCGCTTGTTTGTGTTCAAAGTCATATATCCATTATATGTCACTTATATGATGAATTTGCGTTGTTGATGTTTGTAGGAAAAACAGACAACATAAACCAAAACAATCACACGATCGACAGCAAGCAGCATACATTAAAGTAGATGCGAAGACGTATCTTACATGCATAATTTAGTTTATGAAGCTTCATGTAGCAAAGCTAACATTAAAGTTGTGTGTATGAATACTATATGGCTACGCTATTGATTGGCTGTCTAGAACTGTGTAACATCCAATCAGTTGGAGCGAAAAGAATTGCCTCTGGCGATGTTTGACAATGCTTGTCAAAAAAACTAACGGCCCAACAAAAAACAGTTTGTAAAAGTAAAAATAAAATGCACCGAGCTTTCGCGATTATCTTTCTCTGAGATCAGAATTGGCACAGCATAAAGCGCTATGATAATCTCCGGATAGTCGCGATAATCCATTCAAAATATATTTTCAATGTATGGAGATACCCTGGGAACAGACATTTTGATAAACACAAAGAAGATAAGATGGTTAGTTAGTGTTAGTTTTAGAATTAGGTTTAGGGTTAGTGTTGGGTTTAATGTGAGTTTTAGTGTTAGCAGAAGTCTATTAACTAGAAGCGTGTAACTGGCGTGTAGTAATGTCCACGGCATTGTAAACCAACAAGAAACGGTGACGTCACATTTCAAACAAGTGTATTTTTAGTTGTGAGGAACTCTGGGTAATTTCGTCACTGGTCAGACACTGCGTATATCAATTGTTTTCGTGCGGATGAAAGGCTTAATATTAGTCGATTTAGTTGCTGTTTATGGTCACATATTGCACTGTGAACATTATGATTGAGGAACGGTAGAAGTTTCTCATAATGCATCATTTTTAAAATTGCGTTCTTTTGAATTCTCTTGTGTGCTTCGTCACATGATACGTTATAACAGGGGGCCCGGTCCCGAATGCCGGTTAGCTTATCTATTTGGCTGTTGCACACTTGTAGTTAATATATATGGTGTTAGGTTTAGTGTTATGTTTAGGGTTGGTTTTAAGTTTACGTGTAGGGTTAGGGTTTTTTAGGTTTAATGTTGGGTTTTGGTTGAGTTAAGTTTAGTTTTGGGTTTTAGGGTTGTGGTTAGTGTTAGGGTAAGTTTTAGGTTTAATGTGAGTTTTAGTGTTGGGTGTAGGGTGAGTTTTAGGGTTCTGGTTAGTGTTAGGGTAAGTTCTAGGTTTAATGTGAGTTTTATTCTTGGGTATAGGGTGAGTTTTAGGGTTCTGGTTAGTGTTAGGGTAAGTTTTAGGTTTAATGTGAGTTTTAGTGTTGGATTTAGGGTGCGTTTAGTTTAGTTTTGGGTTTAGGGTAAGCTATATTCTTGGATTTGGAATGAAAGGAGTATTTAAGTTAGTTCGCTAACATATTCTTTAGTATTAGAATAACAGATGTCGTGCTGGCTTAAAGATATTTTTAAAAAAATAACGTCCACAAATTTGTAACATTCAAGGAATTCGTATAGAAAAATTTAGTTAGAACTGTCCGTAAGTATCCGTAAGTCTAATCGTAGAACAATCATCTTAGACTGTAAAATGATATCGTAACAATCTATTCTAAAATATGCCATACTTTTTCACATGTTTTATTTTCAATAATTTGAAAATCTAAGCATTGGACACGGAAACACTGTACTCCAAAATCTCGTTATATTGGCAAGACAAATATGTATTCTTCGTGACGTGTCCACCTAAGACCCTGAGACATTGGTCAGTAACGTAGATATTGGTAAAATAATTAAGAGCCTAGCCCTGCAAAATAAGGCAATTTACATAAAATTCAGACATAGACGAAGCACTTAGATTACTCTTGCCTGACATAATTAAATCACAGACAAGAAGCCTTTTGTAGAAAACCAAAAATAGTGGAAAAGACTGAATAATAGAAATATTGGAACTCATGACTTATGGACGTCCCTTCGACTTAGTCGTTAAGTGAGTAAGTCCTTGTTAGTTTTTTGGTACGATTTTGAGCTTTTTATTGCTAGGTCATTGTCAGCGAAATAATGCATATTGAATATTGTATTGTTTTTGAATGCTTAGTATACCCAAATATTAGTTTATCTGTGGACTTTTTAGCCTGTCCAAAACATTATAAGGAATGACACAATATATTTTTCTAAAAACCTTTTTTTAAATTAAGGCGATATAAAAAAAAGGAAAATTGTTTATAAACATAAAGTTCTTTTTAAAATGCAAGTTTTCCAGAATCAAATCAGTTTCTTTGTAGAATTTATCAAAAGTTACAGTGTGAAATATGCATTGGCTTTCAATTCAGTCTTGATCTGTTATGTTTTGGGTATAGACTGCTTTAGATATCACAACCATAACCCTTTTCAAAAACTAAATTAAAACCTATTTAACAATTGCTAAGAATTTGGAATTAGAGGCCCACAAGTATTAAATAAATCTTATATCCATTTGACAATACATGTTTTTAACAGTTGAAATGTTGTTTTCGATTTTAAAAAATCGGAAAAAATCCATGTAAAAAAATACAAAAAATACGCTTGATGCGTATAGAGAAGAAATCGCTGAGCTACCCCCATTATACGGCTACGTCACAACTTAGACTTTAGACACTAACACACCTAGCGGGAAGATCTTAAATAGCCTGATATATATTAAATAAAACATAATTGTTTGTTATAATTTAACACAATCAGTTTTATTCATGACGACAAATGACCACAAGATACAAATAACTTAACAGATGATCCCTTCTCATGTCTTCACAGCCATATACATTTATAATGTTTAACTATATATAAAAACGATGAATATATTTTTGTGCAACGCGAGTTATCAATCCGAAGATAAATCAAAATGCGATACCAGCCTATTCCGATTCCTTTAATACTATACATATAGCTATCCTACAAGTTGGCTTTCATTTGTGGATACCCTGTGTTGTGGTTTAGGGCTGGTTTCAGGATAGGTCCGGTCGCATTAGCAATCCGGTGTCATTTTGGAGCATATAATCAATCAGTCTTCGTTGAACCACTAACGTTACTAGAAATCACCCTAAGCGTATGAATATACAACGGTTAAGACATGGTACAGTAGATCGTATTTCATTAGTTTTTGCTATTATTTCACAAGAATAAATCACTTTCTAAGGAGAAGATTATATTTGTTGATTGCGTAACCTTCATGAAACATGTTCTAATAACACATAGCAGGCTGGAATATAAGAATGGAAAACTTATAGTGGGGACTTATTCTGTCATTTAGAGAATGAACATTAACAGTGTTTTGGTTATTTTTGGATAACAGTTTCTAGTTCAGAAGCTCTAGTCTAGGTGGTCGGCATTTACTGTTGGCGTTCGGAGCCTAATTTTTAGGGTTCGATTCCCGGATGGGCTTTAACCTGCAAAATGTTCTGAGCTAGACTGTCTTGGAGCTAAGAATGTGTTATACCAAAATAACAAAAGCATGCCATTATTTTTGTATGCGGATTCAACAGGGGGCTGCGAGTGGAGCCATTTAGAGTAAAGGGAGGGTGAAGGAAGTGCCGGGTCCGTAGGTTATGTTTTGATAGTTTAATGTTCGTACTATCATAGCCAGATTCAATAGCATAAGACAAACTTGTGTATAGTTCTTGGAGATATTGTGATGTTTCTGTTGTTTTTCTCTGCGATTATTACTTCCTTGGGAGTCCCGCCGAAGGGCAAACAGTTTCTCTAACTCAAAACCCTTAACTGCTTCATCTAGGGCTATCAAATGTCAAGTGTACGGGCTGTTATGTTCCTTCCTCTCGCTTAATTGAAGCAAATTTCCCCCAGAAGTGCTCCTTCCGCCTCCTCGAACGAACTCATAACATTCCCTTTACACAAAACAGAAAGATCACCAAATACCTCTAGCGGTCATTAACGTAAACATTTTGTAATATTGGATATCAAAACAGGAAACGGTAAATTCAGAAGTTCCCAACGTTAAGGATGCTGTGTTATCACTAACATATATATTCACAAACAAGACAAGGTGGTAAAATCAGGTCGACCTCCAACTCAATGAATAAATGTACAATTTTCAAAGAATAGGACCAGAAGATTTTTGTGCTTGGATAACTACTGTTTAACGACAAACTGAAAATTGATTAACTTTTTGGAGGAGTTTTTATTCGTCGTAATTGTTGGAATACTATGACCAAACCAAGAGCAAACATGCACTCCTCAGCTATCGAGGTTTACTGCGAGTTTAACTGGGAACAAGAAAAAAAATTAGGTATTAATAAATTTTTGAAAAACAAAACACACACAAACAAATATATGTTTGAGACGAAACAAGGATTTGATAAGAAATAATAGACTTACTGCTTTGTACAACAAGTTAGAAATTGACTCAAATTTTGGGGAAAATTAACAGAGATTATAACAGGCAAAGATAAACAAATCAGGGGGTATCAGACAAACTAAATGGTAACTTTGTCAAGACACAAGTATGTATACATAGTCCAGCCTATCCGGAGGCGAGTTATTTAAGAAGCTGCGATTTGATAACATAACATACAAAACGAAGTTAGACTGTAACGTCCATATTTGTTAAAAATGCAAAATGTTACAGCTTTGAGACCCTTATTTTCAAAAGCCCAAAAAAGCGCGAGGCTGTCAGTATGAGAGGAGATTTATTAAGAAATGACTTAAATTAGTAAGTCTAATGGAGAAGAACCAGTACTTCCGGGTTTTGTAGATAACTCGCCAGCATAAACATTTTATTTATTGGGGTGTCCAATCAGAAGAATGATTTTAATTTAATGATGAGTGACGACTTTAACATGTATACATGAGTTGTTGTCTACATAAAATCCCTTGTGTTTGAAAACAGGAGAATTTTTATTTTTACGATCTTAAAATACTGCTTTTGATTTTTAAGAAAAATTGAGAAATTCATCTAAAAGGCATACATGGGGTCAGATAGATTAATTTAAACACTCCCTCAGGGAGCGGATTTCTACAGAAAAGGGGTCGGGCTCCATAGCTCCTGGCATCAAAGAATCGTAAACAAAATATACACATTCATATACGGTTTCTTGTCAGCTTTTAACACTGTCGCCTTTAACTAGGAATTGTCTGGTGAGAATATGTTTATGAGATAGCAATATTCGCCTAAGGGTTGAACTGCGGTTAAAATTGATAAGGGACAAAAGCCGGGATATATCGTTAGTATATCAGACAGAAGTGTCACGCAGAGTTATTTTATTCCAGTATCAGGCGCGGATCAAATAACGGATTATATTTCTGGCACTTGCCGACAATATTTCTGTCTCTTCATCGCGCGGTAGGACTCCCAACCTTTTAACAATCGAAAGTAGTCCGGCTAGAAAATGTTATTTTTGCTCCAGTTTTCAATGACCCAAGATTGTTTGAATATAAGTTACGTTGTTATAGAAACCTTTAAAGATAACAAATTGAAACAAGAGGAGGATAAAATGGATAAGTATATATAGCGTGACTTGTGTCAGATATTTGTGAATTTTATCTTTTGTCATAATGGCTTATGGTGGATATATTTTAATACACGCTTATGTTTAGTGTATTGTGTTGAATTCCGTATTTTGACCTTCAATCGAACGTTAATGCATCGATTAATATACAGTTATCTCGAAATAACGAGCTATATAGTAATTCTTAGATGTGAGATAGCTTATCCTATTAGCTAGATAGCTATACTTCATTTTAACGAAAACGGGAAGCCATCATAACGAAATGCTAACTCGTAATTACAACATATGTTCACGTATTAACGAGATAACGATCTTTTAGTTACGAAATTGGTAAATTTTGTTTGTTTTGACAACACATTGACTATACATTGAAGAACACCGCGGTCATATGGGCGAAATATTGGGAAAGGATTAATAGGCTTATATAGCACCTTTAAAATGTGTATTAATGACTACACAATTTTAAATTCATTTACAAAGATTTTTGTTCGACCGTTGTCACATACATTGACTATTTAAAACATTTTTAAAATGCTATGTTTAATGCAACTTGCATATCAGCGTATAATAATGACTGAACCAATTTTAAATTCACTAACGTATGATAACACAAATTATATGATTTTCGTACCTTTGTCAATATAGCCCGACTTAGTGTTACAAACTCTAGATACGGATAAACATTAAATAAAATAGCATTATAATTTTATGTGATATATAAGCGTATATGCTTTGGCAAAACCTTTCCTATATTGCTTTTAGTAAATGAAATAACCCTTTAGAAATTATATGTGAAGAATTAACACACATTGTAATATTTGCCTGATGCGTGTGAGAAAACCAAAAGGCTGCAATGATCCTAGATCCTGTCTTATCTCCGGTATATGTTAGCCATTCTGAACAACATGCTGGAAAGCTAAGAGATACATGGTGCGCATATCGTTGTTCAGCATATCAGGAGCTTCGTTTCACTATTATGGGAAAGTGGTTGTTGAATTCTTCCCCAAAAATGCTCATTATTGGATTCTTACATTCTATTCCGAGTGTGAAATTATTTCAATTTCTATGTGAATTTTTTAGTAATTATGGTTTAAATTTTCGACTGTGTATTCTTAGGAGTTATATATATTATGGTACGATTGCAGTATTAAATCAAATGGATGCTTTTTAGGTTAAATAATAATTCTGAATTAAAGTGAACTCTTTTTACCTGTTACGGACCAGTATAGTTTGTTTAATGTAATAAAATGGGTGTCAGCCTTATTGTGTTATCTTTTTTTCTGTTTGTCTTCGGTCTTAATAAATATAATGGTTTACCAACAAAAGCATTTTCAAGCTAAAGTAATATACATGTACTTAAAAATTGTCCATATTTTCACAGCGCATATAGTCTAGACAACTTCTTTAGTATACCAAGATTACAGAGCATTTAAGTCGACAAATGTACCCCTTTATACGCATGGTAAATTTAACAAAAATACATTGATGAAGATTGGGTCTACATCTGGCCTAAGTGAAATGTTCTGCAAAAATACACGAAAAACGAGATATAAAAGGTGTAAAATCGCGCCTTCAAGTGTAAAGGATTTCTTGTTTCTAAAACTGGTTCTGGGGAAATTTTGACCTACGGGTATGGCTGGCGAGTACTGTTTAACTTTCGCAGAGAGAAACCCATCTCTTTATTTCCCCGTCAATAAACAAAGTCAAAGAGAGACTAAGAGAGTAAAAGGGATAAATAGCGATAGAGTGGGCACCATGTCGTCGAGTAGAAAGAGGAATATTTGCAATAGAAATGGTAGCCGAACATTGATTGTTTCTTTTCTAGTCCGCCAGCAGTTCAATCCTCAAGGGCCTGTTTAAGTCTCGTCTCCAAAGACCGCTAGACGATTCTTCTTCCCCTGTCAAAACAAGCCCCCTTAAATCATCACTGATAGACTTATCACAGTGTAAATATAACATATTCGTTCGGGGATATAGCAGAACACATGATGTGAGCATCTGCAGGCTTAGATGTATACGTCTTTTCCGTCCTTCACACCGTCAAATATAAATGTTTCCAAAATACAATTATTATTCTCCAAAATGGTTTTTCGGTTAAAGAATACGATGTTATATTTTGGTTGGAAATTCTAAATTTATATTTCACTTATGGCATTCTAACTTGTATTGTCACTATCGGGATTCTACGTTTTGCTGCTCCTTCAGCAGATAAATATTAACTCGTGGTAAACACATGCATATAAATTAGGTAAGATTTGAAAGATATATATTTATGATAGTGATTTTAGAAATATTTGAAATATATAACAGAGAACTATTTATCAATAAATTTGATACCATGTGAATGGTTATTAACTATTCTTGGGAGGTCTGTAGCTTATTTATAATAACTGGATATTAAGACATTAAAAAACTTGCCTCTAAGAGTTTATCTAGAACAAGAATGATTCATCGATTTTAATTATCAAAATGCCTCATGCGTGACTACTCTTTAGAAGTATAATAGAGTAAATCCATAAAGGTTTTTATTAAAATCAAATTTAAATTTCTATATACTTTATTGTTTACTTGACACATTCTCGTACATAAATTATAATAGCACGCCTCTTTAAGACGTGCAATAACCGTTCAGTATATAACCGTATGGTATTAAAAGAAACCCACTTAATAACCACAAGCGGTCAATATCACATGTAATTACTGGGGCTGTTTGGTTGGGCTTTTAGGACGTACTTTAATAAGGTTACTTCACTCATGAATATGAGGGCGTGTCTGTTCAACGAAGGAATACCTTCGCTGTCACTGACAATGAAATAAAGACAAGACAGTTAAATCTAAAGACACAATCCAAAGACTCCACAAACATGTCTGATTATTGAGTCCTCTAGCTCTTTGAGCACCAGGACAACGGGAAGCTCCCTCGAATAGCTCTATTTGTTATTTATTTGTAGAAAAATATATACTGAATATGCCATATCAAGGTCGTGTGCGTGACATTTACTGTCATATTCCACCACCTAAACCATGTCACGTCTAGGCAGTGTGTATGTATATCTTTATTCCATTCACTTTGGAGTCTCAACGGCTCTGGTTATTTCGCTACTGAAAAATGTTGATGAGCCTCTCCTGTACAGAAATTACTCCGCGCAAAGCCAATAATCCACATCTGGAAATAGTTCTCAAGTGATACAACATTCAACTTTTAGAATCTTATAAAAATAAAACAATAGCAAATAGTGTCTTGCTGGCCGCCTGTCTGGCGTCATAGTCCTTTAGCCAGAACGACTTCTAGGCAGATATTTCCCGTCTCTTTGTTTATGACTGCACCAGTCTTTAAGGTCGAAGGTCAAGTCACTTTGAGATTCATCGTCAGTACTTTAGAAGAGGCCACCCACGTGTCATCTGATACCTCAGATATTTCTCACGTAAATACACAATCATAACCTCTGTTGGTGAGCTAAAGAATGAAGGCCATTATATAACTCTATCGTGAGATTTAACCATTTTTCCCCAATGCTTCAGATCGAGGTTGTATTGTCCTGAATGACATCTGACGTCATTAAGCGAATATTTGTTTTGCAGTTACTTAAGTTAATCTATTTTCTTATGCTGGCAATGAATCAGCACTATTTTCAAATGGCTGCCTAAGCAATATTGTTTGTGAAACCATACTTCACAAAAAGCATTGTATTCTTTGCAACTAAGTATATTTTCTTAGATAGAATACTATGATTTTTGTGAAATGAGATTTAAGAAACAGTATTGTTTTTCTATGTATCTACTTTTATAAAACAGTATTAATAAGGTGTTTAATATGTCAGTTGTTTCTCGAATCGATGTGACGAAATAATGTTTAAAACAACCTAAACATACACCGTAAGTGTGCGTGTGTTGATACGTTTACCGATGAAAAGATCTACTGGGGGAAATGTCCAGTGCAGGAAATGTCTGTTAACAAAAATGTCAGAATTAATACGACTTCATTATAAATTTAAAACTGTATTTTCTACTGAAGTAGTGCGCCAAGCTCATTTAATTTAATAGCAGGCCTCGTCTCTCAACTTCTCCCCCCCCCCCCCCCCACCCCATCCCCCCTTCGCCCCGCCCCGCCTTCTCGAGGGCTGCCCAGTGGCGATCTCCTCGGTTACAAAAGTCAAAAGAACACATAGTGCTGATGGCTCCTTAAAACGCATAACTTGACATCATTTATGAATGATTTTAAATAACTATACTGGACATACTTTAAACACAATATTTACAATTTTTAGATGCAATATGAAATATTTAATATTGTTGATATGCTTTAATTTTTTAACACAATTTTGTATTTATCTATAAATATTGCACTTTGGATAAAATAATTATACTATGTTCACGTCAAAGCGTAGCTCGAATACAACTGAATGTGGCGTAAAACGCTAATCAATCAATCACTATAAACGACAAACTATAAAACTCAACGTGATCTTTGTAAAACCGTCTGTAGGTTCACAGTCATAATGCGATGCTCCTGGCTGCAATACCGCCTATATCCCTTTAAAGGTTACTATTAAAATACTTAAATACGATATCGACTTATCGTTTCTTTATCTTATAAACTCACCTAGGGTTTACAAGTATATACCTACCATCGACGGTTGGCGAAACGAGACGTCACCCCCATCGACCACTAATACTTGCGAGGTTCTTGGGTTTGAATGTATTTTGGGCCACACCCGATGTCTGTAAAACGAAAAGTTGCAAGTGGCTTGTGAGTCAAGTTGTCAAGTTGTTCCACGTGATAAATTCACACGATTAACTAATCGCGGATGAAGAGTGGGTCATTATTGCGATGGAAAGGAACTCTGGTAAATTTGTTTCCAGAGTTTATATAACAGGCGATGGTGTCGTTGGATCCACAGATTAACAAAGTTACACTAAATTAAAAAGAAAAAGTGTCATATTCAAATGTAATCTCTCAAACTATAACAGGTGTGTTCGTATAAATCCGCATAAAGCTATCGGGCAACTAACTATTGGGTTAGTATCTGTATTATCTTTTTTTGTCAATCTAAAAAATATATCACAGCATTTGTAGTATTTGCAACAAGTCATACATCATGTCGGAACATCCTTCGACACTTTCAGTACCTGTTTCCCGCGTAAAATCAATTTCCAACATGTATGACTTGCTGCAAATAATTAAAATCTCGTCCGATGCAAGCATTTGAATCATAATGTAGTTCCAATGACGTCGACACAAGAAGAGCGTTCAGATGTAAACAATAAACAGGTGGATAACTCAGATATATGATAAAAATACCTCAATGCGAGTTGCCTCCCCTGAAATGAAGCATTCCATCAGAGGATATTTGCGGTACGGAAATGCCCAAGGTCTTTCCACATGTTTATACATAAGAAAGGAACGGTGTTTTGTTAAAGTGTAATTTAACAAAGAAACGGACTTGGTTGGCGTGTTTGTTTAGTATAAATGAGTACTTTTGTTCATTTCCACGCATGCGCACAAAGCATCCGGCGGTTATGATTACACGTTTCCATGTATATAACTGCAAGCATTCACCTCCGAGATAACTGTACCGGTACGGAAAGTGCCGAAGGATGTTCCTATTTGATTACACGCCTCTGTATATTGGATCAATTCACCAAGTTGACATGAGTGAAACAACTCCCAGTATGCCACAAAACTAAATAAAACCAAAGGATTTATTTTTACCCATGTGCTTTGGACTGCATATTTATATCTGAGCATATTTATTTCAGAACATATTCTTTTCAGGCATATTCATTTCAGAGCATAGTCATTTTAGAGTATATCTTTTTCAAGGCAGTTTTGCTCCAACGTGCTCCAAAAATCATGTTTCGCAAAACAAATTTGTAGAAGGTAAAAAAAAAATCTTGAAAAGGGAATTCTGCATAGAATTTAATATCATCTGTCAGAACAATGTCAAACAGACGGTGTACGGTGATTATTTTTTTAAAGTTATGCCATCTATGTCCATGAAATATCACCATGGCATGCATATTCTTCAACTTAGTGAGTAACTGCATTCACCATCATTAGCGAATTCTCATCCCCGCTCATCTATATTCCTTATGATAGATAGCTTTTGTTTAAACCTCATATTGCAAAAGCAAACGTAATGTGTCGTGGTGGAAATAATACAATTAGGGCGATTTAGAATATTGATTATCATACTAGTAAACTCTTTGTATAGAGCTTATCTTAGAATGACATTTTGTTGTTTTGCTTTTTTGCTATTTGCACGATTTCAATTAAGTTTTAGCATGCCTGTCATATCTTACATTACTTTCTACAACCAACGGCCTTCGGACTGAATCACAACCACTGAATGTTTTCTTCCCCGTTAGGTTTGTAGTAAGTTTACTTTAATCATATGACAGCTCTGGTCATGCAGAGCAAATGAGAGAATGTTATTGGAGAAACTGCTACAACCGTTTCTGATAGTTTCCCTGTAAGTTTACAACGCATGCTAATAAATAAACTTCCTCCGTTATAAATACCTATATTTGCTTACCGTAGTTTCTATTTAAACAAGTAAGTTGAAAGCTTTATTTCTGTTTCGCTTACTTTCAAAGATACATAAACCTGTCAACATTGATTAAGAAGGAGATAACAAAATAACAAGGCATATACGTGATAATTTTCATGCAATTTTTGTTCCTTTGGGTACAGATGAGTTAGCAGCAATTTACTGCTGAAATGATGCATTTTGAATTGTTATAACGAGAATCAATCAATACTGCTCAGTCAAAGTCGTTATAACGACATAGAATCTCAGTATAACAACATATTATCTACTTATAGCGACATATTAAGTCGTAATAACGACTTGAATTGTGGACAAATGTTCCTTTTACGGCTCTGTAAATAATTGTGTTTCACAATGACCTAAATTATGAATTTTATTAAAACTAAAGTAATATTCAAAATACCAGTATCTATCACGGTAACAGATTAACCAGGCTTATTTCATAATCTTTTTCAAACTTTTTACATCAAAATTGGGAGTGTCGACGGGTTAAAGTATAACCCAGTCTATCTCTCAAGTACAAACTGTCAATCTGTTTGTAAAGAGTGGCTTTAATGGTTGCACGATTTGATCAATCGCTAATAATAGCCACGCCTTCTTTCCCTTCTATATGGTGTAGATCTGTCCAATCTGTCATTACAGTTAACAACCTGCGCGGTCATATACAGCTTTTAATGGCCCATCGCGATAACTGACAGATTGATCGCGGAATCGCGGTTTGTGTAGAGTGTTATCGCGGATTGCTAATGACTGACAAAATCAAACCGCCTACTTTAATGGTGTGAAAAACGCAAACTGAGCCCAAACTGTGATTGAGAAAGTGTTGACATCGGACTGCTGAAAACCAACATCTCCATCGCGATTGCTCTGTCAACATTTTACTATTCTTGACATCAGTTTACGCAATTCTAGATTTCTAGTTGATAACCTTTGTCCGTTCGGTGGCGTATTTATCCCTATAGCAACGTCTTTATATATTTTTTTTAGCATTTACAAATGTAAACAATTATCCTGACCTCAAGTGTATGTTATTTTTTTGTTTAAATATTGATTGATTCCTTCCTTCATTTATTTATTTATTATTTAGATATTATTGTTCGACATTTTTTTCAGCAAACATCTTCTTTATAGGTTAAGTGATAGTTAAAAAAACAAATTAAAAAAAAACGTAAATTCCAATTTTGCCATGATTCTAAGGGGTCAGGAGGCCCTATACAAATTTTGTACCACTTGACAATTTCTGTTTATTTAAGTTACTTTCAATTGATGAACGACCTGAATAAAATAATGTTTGGCAGTAATAATTAAGGTGTTGATAAAACCTAATTTTGGGTATAATTTTCACTGTGTTCCTTAAATGAGTTCATGTTTTAAATTTGTTTTAATCGATGTTTCATACAAGGACGTCCATGAACTTAAAAGTAACTTAATCATCTTATAATTTGGATAGGGTCTCTGTAAAAACGAATTAATTCTTTGGATTTTAATCTCTGAGTGACCAATGCCCATCTCGATTCGTTTACCATTGATGCATAGTCGAAAATCCTTACAAAACTACAATGTTCTGGGTGGGATCCCTAGTGAAGGCGTGTATCAATACTACAATGTTCTGGGTGGGATCCCTAGTGAAGGCATGTATCACTACTACAGTGTTCTGGGTGGGATCCCTAGTGAAGGCATGTATCAACACTACAATGTTCTGGGTGGGATCCCTAGTGAAGGCATGTATCACTACTACAGTGTTCTGGGTGGGATCCCTAGTGAA
>JAVFBW010107610.1:0-26386 GCA_034783835.1 Mopalia ciliata
TCCGATCACTTTCATGTTTTGTTAATAGCTTCCTTTCATGGTCTAGTTTTGCAGGTTTTGGTTTTGATCCATGTAATTTTTTGTCTAACTCTATACCTAGTAAACACAACTCTTCCTATACTTGCTTAGACACAAGACGGAAAATCAAATCTTGAATCCCGTCCACTCTTAGACCCTTCTCTTCAAACTATCTTAACAGTGTGGGCGTCAAGATCCATTCATGGATCTCTTGTTTTGTATGGCTGTTTAATGATCGAGCCACTTGTAAAATGTACATGTACGATCATTGTTAATCATGCATTGTATCGCGTGCGCAACTGGAATGGTTGATAAGCATTAGGTATCACGCTGTATAAAAGCTGCAGCATGTGTCCGAATCCAGACAGACTATTAAACTAGGCTACGACTGACGCCATGGAGTTGTCGATTTAGATTATCAGGGTTGTTTTTGAGGCCACCTTTACTTGTTATTGTCCAACAAGTTTCAACTTATATGTGTAAATTCAAATTTTCTTGCTTTGACATCGACAGCCACCGAAATATAAAAATATATATATATACTGATTTAATTTTATTTTAATTGATTTACATCCCTGTGCCAGTGTGACTGCTTTTAGAAATATATATATATATATATTTTTTTTATACCTCGCGATGTTCCCGCGAGAGTCGCCGTTCTTCCCGGCAATGACATTGCTATATTGCACATGTTTTCTGGGCCTGGTCGTCCACCACTACCATACTAGGGGAGGACTTAGAAATGCTATTCGTCATCCGTCTGACAAATACTGTAAATGCCTTAATATTCACACAGCAACTATTTTCTGCGAAAGTTTCAGTCAGTGAATAAACGATCAATTACATGTAATAAGCGTGATAAACTATAAAAAAAAGGCAGTTGTAATAAAATCTGTCTTTAGTTTCTGCAATTATAATAGTTGAGCACATTAAAATGATGACCAACGAATGAACAATACATGTGTCTTACTCATCAATAGTCACATATAGTCTGCTTTCTGATTTCACAATAACCCAGCTTTTCTAAATCCATGCTTGATTGGTATAATTTAAGCAATGATTTTTTGTGCTTTAATCAGCCAATCAGCCTTGGATTAGTGGAAGCGTATGCGCTTCCTCATGCTACTCCAGTTTACTGTTGACCATATCGAGTCTGTTGGGTAAATGAGTGAGTCACAAGATCTGGCTAAGGCAATCGCTGGGTAGGTGTTTATGAGGTTTTTGTCTGGTTGAGAACAACGTTAAACCCCAATCAAACAAACACCCAATAGATAAAGATTTCTGTCTCCATCATTTGATTTCTGTCTCAATCATTTGATCTGTCATATTTCCTGGTGTAACTGAAGATTTATGTCTCAATCATTTGATCTGTTATATTTACAGATGTAACTGAAGATTTATGTCTCAATTGTTTGATCTGTCATATTTACAGATGTAACTGAAGATTTATGTCTCAATTGTTTGATCTGTCATATTTACAGATGTAACTGAAGATTTCTGTCTCAATTGTTTGATCTGTCATATTTACAGGTGTAGATGATGACTATGATGAAGCTATGGCAGCAATTAAGTCCACAGAGAAAGATTTAGATGAATATCTGCGTCAACAACGACAGCGTTTGGGGTGTCAGGTAATTAAAATAATGTCAAAATACAGACATGACAGGGCTGTATGGCTAAGGGCTGTTTGTTTGAAGATTAACAACACTGTCTTTACTTATCAATGGAGGAAAGACAACTTTTTCACATCTTTGTTGTGCTAGTGTCAATTAGTGTTGGAATACAACACCGTTATATAAGTGAAATACCCCTAAGCACGGCATAAAACACCAATCAATCGACTGGTGAGACATGGTGGCCCCAAATTCCTGAAGTGAATGGTTGTGAGATTGATATGATGGGAAACTAACCTGGGGGTAGGTGGTTGGAGGGAACTTTCTGGTGAACCCAGAGCTAAGGGGCAACATGAAGCCAATGTGTTTGTGATGTATTTTTATAACATCCTGTGATTGTCCAACACCTTGTGGTCTCCTCGTGAGGCATCCGACTATTCAAATCTGTGTAGCTATGTCTCCAATGTGGGTAAAGCGGCTATGTCACTTTTTATGTAGGCCAATAAGAGAAGATTAGCTAAGTTGAATTCAGTTTGCTCTTCTCAAATAATGCTGTCTTCACTTAGCACTGGAGATAAATTAATTTTCCAACATTATTGAAATGCTTCACATCTTGGTTGTGCTAGTGTCAATTATTGTTGGAATACACCTTCCTTATATACGTAAAATACCCTTTAGCACGGCATAAATCAATCAATCAATCAATCAATTCAGTTTGCAACTTGTCCTTCATTTTTAAATGCCCTCGCAAACTTTCAGTTCGAGTTCTTTTGCATTTGTGAAATATTAAGTTTGTAATTGTTTGCACAGTCAATAACTTACTGGGGCAGTGGTAAGAACAGATACCAAATGGAAATCCCAGAAAATGTGGCTAAGAAAGTGCCAGATGAGTATGAACTGAATTCCTCAAAGAAAGGCTGGAAGCGATATCGAACGACCAAGATTGAAGAACTGCTCAGTGAACTGACTGAGGCTGAAGATAGAAAAGATGTTGCTTTAAAAGATGTTATGAGGAGGATTTTCTATAAATTTGACCAAGGGTCAGTAGTAACAGTATTTTTTTTTATTTTTTTTTATTTTTATTATAAATATTTTTTATTTCATTTAAATCATACAGGACATACAGTACAGGTCAGAAATAACTTGACACTCGTCGCGCCAAAATAAAAACAAAAAACTGCATGTTTCCCGATTGAAATAAAAGGTGCTGCGATTCATACGCGTCAAAACTAAAACAATCACGTGCCTAAAAACATGTAAAGACAAGTTTTGTTTTTCTTAGAAACAATAACACATCACAACTGGACTCAACCCGTGATGACCCGAACTTGACCTCTTTCCCGCCACTTCATTTTCCCGCTCAAGAGTCCGTTTGCCCAAAATCCGCCAAAACACAATGGAGTGTATTGTCGGCCTACTAAAATAATCGTAACAAAATCTATCACTAAGGGCCAATCGCACTGTAGTATATTGTATGTTTTCTTTCAGTCACGCGTTTTTTTTTCATCTAGTCGCACGTCTGTTTTCCTTCAGCCGCGATTAGAAATATTTGGGTTTTTGTGTAGTCGCGTAAGAATCGGGACAGAATCGTGTAGCATGTCGAGTTATTTCTGCCCTGTACTGTACATGTTAGTAGAATGAACACAAAAAAGAAAAGAAAACTTTTGCATATTCAGTTATTAACAGATACTTGATTGATTGATAAGTGTTTTACCCCACATTAATTCCTTAAAGAAGATAGTGGTTTGAATTTAGATTTCAACGTCACTCCTCTCACCTAAAGTTTAAAATGCCTAAGTTCATCATGAAGCTGAATTACTGGTAGGCCTAAACAAAAATTATTTTGTGAGTGTGTTGAAAAAATATAAGAAAAGGTGAAATTGTAAACAATAGGGCTTAATGGTTAGCAAGTGCGCTTTCAAAGCCTACTTGGATGTGCCATTCACAGGATTGAGTCTTTCTGTCGACACTCCAGTATATCAGTGTGTAAACAGATGTGGCTTTGGCAATCACGGAAGGGGAGAGGGGGTTACAAGGTTTCTTCCCGGTTTTCCACTGTAATAAGGCAAGCAACAGTGGGAAGTGCACAATCCGTTGTCATATAAGTGAAATACCCTTGAGTATGACGTAACCCCCAATCAAACAAACAAACGAATCAATACCTTTAGCGTCAAAAGTTTGATGAAAGAGAGAATATTTTGAGCTGTATATAGCAGGTGCTTGTTTCTGGCCTGTGATTTTGGTATTTAAAAAAAAAACCATGTATCAATCAGCTGAATCCTGGTTGATCATCATTGCGATATTTTCACTGCGCTCAGGAGCAATATATGTATAAATATGCACCAAAAGCGCACATTTTATTCGCCGGAACCAATTTACCAGCGTATGCACACTATCCATATAGCTGAACAAAGCTAGTGAATAACGCATAGCTTTTAAATACGTAAATTCTGTCTAGGAGTTCTTTATGTTCTGACCTCAAAACAAATGAAAATACGCTAAAGACTATGTTATCAGTTGACTTGAAAATTTTTTTTTTTTAAATTGCATGTTGTAATGGCTACCATCCTAGGAAAAGATGCAACCATACAACTATAGTTCCAGTGAAATCCCATGTCTTGCAGAGAAATTTTGAAAATATTGAATGTGTCTTGTGTAGCATTTGGAGCGACATTTGTGATCTTACATGTTGTGTTCTTGAGAAAATTGACATTTTATCCTGGAGTGATGTCTACTATCATTGATTTGTGTAGTACAATTGAGAACGTCCAAGTGAGAAAATATTGATCAATTTCGATTTCATACAGGCTTACTATTATATTTCGGCTTATAAGCCATGTTAAAGGTCTTGTTGGACCCCTTGGGCTCAAAATGAACCAAATATTTGTTATCGCTTGGACTCGATAATCACATTTTCCAAGGCGTATTTCTAGAAACTATTCATGTTAGAAACATCAAATATGTACTGTTGTAAAGAGCACAATGTGATCCTTGATTTTTTAAAATGTTTTAAAAAAGTTATGTTTTAAATTTTTATAAGACAATCAGATAGGCAAAAAAATTCACAGAGATGGTTCTAATCAAATTTGTTTTTTAAAAATGAGTCACTATTTTCTAGTTGAAGGACCATTCTTCTCTGTCCTCTAATTTATTGAGTCTTATTGTTATTGCAGTTCGAGAAATACACCATGAAAAATGCAGTCTGTTAACATTTACTCATTTTGCAATATGTATAGATGATTGGATTTTCACCACATTCACATATATGTAATCCTGAGTAATCAAGTTTTCCAAAAATATATACATACATATGGTACAGATTTATATTCTTGTACAGAAGAGACTAAATACAGCGGGTATTTATGAAAATCAACCAATGGGTCCAGCAAGACTTTAAGCTGAACAAGAAACATTATAGAGCACCAAAGAATGATACAGATTGCCTCTCTGGCTCTGGGTGGTAATGGACCCGAGACCGTGGCTAAGTGGTAGCGCATCCACTTCCTAACCCTGCTCCAATTTACGGTTCATGGGATCGAGTCTCTCTGTCAACCATCAGATATATGAATGAGTAACAAGATGTGGCTCCAGCAATTGTCCCGGTTTTCCACCGTAATAAGGCAAGGAACAGTGTGGAGTGGACAATCTGTTGTCATATAAGTAAAATACCCTTGAGTACGAGGTTAGCCCCCAATCAAACAAACAAATGAACAAAATCAAGTATTAACATACTGCTTTACTTAGCACTGGAGGAACATTAACTTTCTAACAGAGCAAACACATCACATGTGATGGAGGTGTCAGTTCAACTATCAATTGCTACATTGTTACTCCCAAAACAGATGTTTAGTTAGCTTTTGAGTTAAGATTTTGTGGAAATAATATTCAGTAAAATTATACAGTATATTTCAACTGTGGGATAAATAAATGAAGCAGACTTTTAAGTCATATTTGAAATCTATTAGACAAAATAAAAAAGAAATATTGAAGTTTAGATATTAAGTATATCAAACAATTTTATCTCAAGTATTAATCCTTAATTATTTCTCACAAAAACAGGTGTCAATTGAGCTTTTGCAGTAACATTTTTAGAAAGAAAATTAAGTAAAACTAAAAAGTAAATTTCAATTCGTGGATAAAAAATGTTCTTTTTGGTGCAATATTTTTTAGTTAGTGATACTGCGTCTACTGGTTGAGTGGATAGGGTCTTGTCGACTGTCAGGCAAATGATTCGTACAGATATTGATCTTCAACTCTCTTCACTTCATTTAGGCTTTCGCTTCGAGTCAGAATCAACCTAATGGAGCTTACAGAGTTTTATCATCTTCTCTCTTAGTTCCTCTGATTTTGGAAGCATTACCGAAAGAGCAGGTAACAGCAAGTTTTAATGATGATTGGATTCGTTAATTTTCTGGTCATTCGTTAATTTTCTAAATTGTGTTGAATCATTAGCTGAAAAAGGCTTTCACAGTCCTATCATAGAAGTAAATCATCAAGCATAGCATCTTTTCTACCAGACGAAAGACGCTCTGATATATGTCAAGATTGATTAGGGCGGATTTTTTATTTTTTTTTTGTCCAATGAGAGTGTGTGGCCCACTGAACACATGTATGTGTTATCTGATTGGTGGATATAGTAGAACTGTGTCTATATGTACTGGCGGTGCCGTCAAATCCACACCATTCGATGAAGACAAACGAACATGCCAGCTTGATGGCGGTGAGACTTTGGCTTTCCGTTAATTACCGCCGTGTTGTTAACTTCACTACTTTGGCTGTCTTCACCCAGTTTACTATCAATACTCAGCCTCACCAGCTTCGGAGATTGAGCGCAGGAAAAAGCCCTTAATAGCTCTTGGATCATCAATTCTTTAAAGGCTTCCTTCTTCTCAGATGCACCGTCGAGTTTAAACCGCACACTTCACAGCTAAGCCCTTGAGAGGGTATTTCTGATGCATCTATATAGAAGGAGACAGGACATGCTCTAAAATTTTATATTTCAAAGCTCTGATGTATGAAGACAGGACATATGGAAACAAAAGGTAAAAAAGATAAATTGTTGAACTGTAAATATATTAGTTTTGTATCATTTTTTATATAAATATCATTCTGATTCATAATTAGAACATCTTTCAGAAAGATAAGTAATAAAAAATTTAAGACAGATTTCTACTGTGAAGAAAATTTGACTTGATATTAATAAGAAACTTTGTATAGTATTATCTTTGTAGGCAGATTTTAGGAGGTGAGGGGGCGGGGAGAAACGTTTAAAGATAGATATTATGTGCAAAGAAATTGCGACTTAATGTTAATTAGGATAAAGAAATTTGGTATTTGAATCATATTTGGGAGACTGCCTTTACGGGGAAGGAAGGAGGAGAAAGATTAAAAAAAGACATCTACTGGTCGAAGAGATGTTGACTAATCCTGACTTTCTCTAAATTGGGATAAAAAAAATTGGAATCTGTTTGCTACTATCTTTGGACCCAGATTTGAGGGGGTGGGGGCGGGGTGGTAGAGAGGGGCATACAAATTGAAAGATTGATCTGGTGGTAAGAAAATGGGACTTATAAAGTATAAACAAATATTTAGAGTATCATCAATGGGAGACAGACTTCAGCCAAGGGGGAAAGCGAAGAAACAGTAAAATATACATCTATTGTACAAAGAATTTGACTTACGTTAATTAGGGTAAAGAAATTTTGTTTAGCAGAGACTTTAGGTAGAACATACAGATCTATAGCACTCTTGTGTGAAACAATTCACCATGACTACCCCGAATCACCTCCAGTCCATCCCCGTGAGGGAGCGGGTGGGCCATGGCCCTGCTTCCTCGGTCGATCGTAAGAGGCGAGAAAAGAGGTTGCTTTCTGTTACCCTGGTGTCCGCAGAGTTAAAGGGTAACGGGAAGCAGATTTGTTTGTGATGTTCCGTATTTGTGTCCGTTGTCATATAAGTGAAATACCCTTGAGTACGACGTTGAACACCAATCAAACAAACAAACAAACCAATTTCGTCCCTGACAAATCCTAACTGTTTTGGTTGATGTGACAATATTACAGCATGTATTTGAGCAAATTTATATTTTCTGACAAATGTTGCTGCTTTCTAATTCAAAATTAAAAAAACCATATGCCTCTCAGACACAATTTTAAAGTCTTTTAAATGGCTTCTGAAAAAGTAATTTTATGGACGAATTTGGGGCGATTTAGGGTATATATTAATTACGATAAAGAATTTGTCGTCACCTTTGGAAGACAGACATACGTTTATGAGTGAGTCTCATGATGTGACTCTAGCAATCTCTAATATGATTTTTGAGGAGTCATTGTTTTTTTCTTTCGATTTTCCATCGTATTTAAGTGAAGCAGAGTAAGAATGGAGAATCTGTTGTGTAAGTGGAATACCCTTAAGAACAGCGTTAAACCCTATTCAGACGACAAATCTAATGTATTATAGAGTCAGTTGGAAGGCAGTTTCCTGTTGACCTGGTACTCTCAAAGCTATTTAGGGGCATCTGAGAGATGATCTGTTTTTCATGTCTACACAAACCTATGTGTTGGGACGAAGGGTCAGAATGGGCTCTCCCCATGGTTATGTAAACTTAATTTAGGAGGACGGATTTATAGGTTTCCTAATTTGTGTGCAGTCTTTGTCTAAATTTGTACTTTGTCACTGATTTTGACAATTTTTGTCATCTGCTGTTCAATAATGATTGTATTTTAAAGTAATTTGCTTTATTTTTCACAAAATCACATTTATGTATTTAAAAAATCAGCAAACCAGGGTAAAATGCAAATGTTAGGTTACCTCACAAAATTTAAGATTATGCCAGAAAAGATTACAGCACAGGCCTGTCTACATATATGTATTGCGTCTTTTGATAGTCTTGTCGTGTATTTGTTTGTGGCTAGTGGCTTCAAGCTTAGTTGCCTTTACCTATTGAGCTGATGAGCTGTCATATGTATGATATAAGGCATGGTATTAAATTCAAACCAAATAAACATATTAGTGTAATTATAATATATCTTTATACTAGGAATGCAAAAAGTGTAATGTTGATTTTTGCTCCTTTTTTTTTTTTAAGAAGAAAGCTCCTATTTCCACCAAAAAACCCCTAAAAACACAGAACAAAATAGACAAAATTTTGGGACATGGGAACAGTTTGGATATCCTAGCCTATAATGGCTTTTTTTTATTACCTTCAATTTTTTTATAAAATATTTCTGAACAAAAATTATCTTAAAAAAAAAACGTGTTAATATATTTTTGTCTTAATTAGATCACTAAGATATAGAAATGTGACTAAGTCCTTCAAATGTTAGTGCCAGTAACAAAAAAATTGTTAAAGTATAAATTAGATGAAACTGGACAAAGTATTATTTAACAGATTTTAGCAAGGTTTAGGTTCTACAATCAGAAAACAATTCAAAGTATTAATAAACGGATTTTAGCACTGTAAAGGTTCTAAAATCAGGAAACAAAAAAGTGAGATCAGAAATTAACTATTGTGAGATTAAAGTGTTGGTTGTTTTTATTTATCAATTAATGATTTGATAATTAATCTGTAGATCTAATGAATCAGAAATAGGACAGAATGTACAAAGGTTCTAAAAAATTAAAGGCAGTTTTACTCTACTATAGGGTAAATTGGGTAGTGGGCCCTTTGGCTAAGGGCAGTTTGTTTGAAGAGTAGCGCTACTGTCTTTACTTAGCACTGGAGAAAAATCAACTTTCCAACATTATGGAAAAGCTTCACATCTTGATTGTGCTAGTGTCAATTATTGTTGGAATGCATCACTGTATATAAGTGAAATACCCCTAAGCACAGCGTTTAACACCAATCAATCAGTAATTTTTCTGTTGTAAGTAAAAGTGACCTTGAGTACGTCCTAATCGCAATCATTGTGAAGGTCATATTTTTACCAAAAGCCAATTTATTATGACATATTTTTATCAGCTTTCAATTAATACTAGACTTTTACCGCAACTTCCAGTGCCTGATTTAACGAAAAAAATTCTGACTCAACTAAAATCTAAAGTCACGAATTAGAGAATGTATTGAGCATTTATAGTATTTATTTTTACTATAAGCAATTTATGTAGTGTTAGTAGGATGTTAATGCTATAAAGACCAGAGTCTGAATTCAAAAGTAGGATATTTTTTCATAATTCAAAAGTTTCACTTAAGTCAAAATCTGCTTTGTGAAATCAGCCTCTGGACCCGTGTTCTTTCTGTTGACAACAACACTTCACAAAAAAAAAAAAAGGGTTTCTTTCCAAAGATAAAGAAAAAAAGCAAAGTATCAGCTTGTGAGCTTGTGAAAACAGAAGGCAAATATCGAGGAGAAACTGTTTTTTACAGTAAAAAAACAATCGAAAAAAGAAGAAGAAAAAAAATCGGTAAAAAAACAAGAAACAAACATTAGTCTTAAAATAAACTGAACCTGCGTATTTGGAGAAACCTTTTAGAGTCATGGTTGCATAACGCTTAAAATGCCAGGCCAGTGTGCTTAACCCGGAAGATTTATGCTTGTTTTAGCAATGTGACTCCGCAGTAGAAAATATCAACGTAACTGCGTCGTTTAACAGCCAAATAGTCGCGTTTAGCCTCCCTTTGACATGTCCAATTTGATTAATGTAAGGGTGAATTTAACTATGTTTTAGAGGTGGGTGTTCAAAAGCAAAACAACATTAGGCCTGCTCTGTATTATAGATATCAGTTTCCAAGTATGCAAACACTTTGAGAATAAAATCTGCCAAGACAAAATTTGAAACCTTAGTGAGAATTGAGAATCAAATTTATGGCCAAGAGCTTTGTCAAATGAGCTATTGCCACAATATTAGAGAAAAGCGTTTTGAAATATTTTCTTAAGTCGATAGGTTGGCAACTGGGGGGAGCTTCTGTTGCCCTGGTGCTCTCAGAGCTAAGAGGCAACACAGTTTATCCGTCAGGAATTTCTTTGTTTTGTGGCATGTGCATAGTCTTAGATAGAGACCCATCCACCTGTCATTTCAGACTGGCAAATTTCTAAAAATGGTTAAAAGGGCAAGTAGAAATTCTCAATTTTTACATGGGAAAGATAAGAAAATTTGGACGGGCAAAACTGGTTTTGTGGTTATTCTGTCTTTCTTTGCTGCCAGTGGGCGTCGAGGCTGGTTTCTTTTACCCATTGGGCCAGCATGCCGTCATGTGAGTGAAATAACCTTAAGTATTACGCAAAACCCCAATCCATTTAACAAAAAAAAGAAAACATAGACAGTAGTATAATGTTTCGAGAACAATTTTATTACCTCATGTATCAAAGAAAGCCAGTATTTGTTTTCAAAGGTAGTCTTCTTTCCACCCCTCTAGGGATTACAGTTCACAATAGTAAAAGCTTAACTCAGTTGAGACACAACTTCCATGTCCACTGATTGGTGCATATAAATTTGAGGCAGCCAATCAAAAAATCCGGGTTTAAAATTTTGATTGATTTCTGATGATGTCTTCCATAACAATGAATGTTTTTTTAACTGATTTTTTTTAAATTTTATTTTATATTTGTGTTTTATTTGTTTTTGTTTTATTTTTAATTTTTATTTTTTCTATACCAGAAAATATGAAACAAGAACTCTCTCAGTCTGTTTTCTGTCAATCAAGGGCATTCATAGTTGATTTATCGAGTCCGTCTGTCGACAGTCTGGTATATGAGTGAGTCACATGATGTTGCTGGAGCAATCGCCGAAGGTGGTTTTTGTGAGGGTTTCTCTCAGTTTTCCACCGTAATAAGGCTGTGTACAGTGTGAAGTGGACAATCCGTCGTCATATAAGTGAAATACTCTTGAGTACGGCATTAAACACCAATCAAACAAACAAAACAAAATAATCCACCATAATACGGCAAGGAACAGTGTGAAGTGGACTATCTGTCATCATATAAAGTGAAATATCCTTCAGTAAGACATTGAAACCCAATCAAACAGACAAACAAACACGTGTAGGCATAGTGTTAAATGGACATTATAAATGAAATAACTTCAAGTGTGCTATTTAAACCCCAATCAAATGGCCAACCATGTGTCTCTGAGAGTGTATTTAGTACATGAGATAATCATCAGTTTTAAATAGTTGACATCCACAAAAAAAAGAACTTGAACTAATTTTGATTTTAAATTTATTGTATTAGAATGAAACATTAAAATGTGACCTGTAGGATTGAACATAGTTGCCAGGTAATATGATAACCATGTTGAAGATAATATTTATTACACTAATATATAAAATAATGTCATTAGACTTATATAATGTCAGTATTCAATCTTGTTTGTTCTCTCTAGATCTGGGCCAAACAAAAAGTCTGACAAATTTGTCAGTGGTTTTATAGCATATTGCTGTATAATAATGTAAACCTGCATATTGTAAAAAAAAAAATAATAAAAACTTTGTAAGTTTTTTTTTTGTTTCAATTTTGGCAAAACTCCTGACTTTCTGAGCATTTGTGGACACTGTTCAGTTTTATAGCCCTGTAAAGTATATATAATAGTCATATTGATTTCACCCCAACTTTTGAAATCTAGTTTTCTGTCGTTTGTTTTTAGGGCCATAGGTTGTTAAATCAACTGTATAGCCAAATAAAGCCTCTTTTTAGTACTACTGTAAAATTTCAAATACTTTTCAAGGAAATATTGAGTCATGTCGAGACTGCAACGTGTTCAAAATCATGGGAGTATATTTGGTTAACTGCTACGTAACTTTAGCCTCATATAAAAAGATATAGAATAGTTTTGTTTAAAAAAAGCTCAAAGAGTTAAGTTTATTACAGTCTGTAAAAACAATAAAAAAAATTGTAACTATATTATTTCATTTTTATTCGCCTGGTTTTCAGCATGTGATTATTACATTATATATATTTATGTCTGGAATTGTTTAAAATCCAACAGTTTGAAAGGGAAAAAAATCTATTACTATGACTGTATTAGGGAAAAAATGTCAAGTAATTAAAGTTGTATCTATTTTAATACTTGACAGCTCTTTTGGAGAGATGTTTAAAAGTAAATCATTTTTTTGTCCAAGGAATCTCATTCAAATCCAAAAAATTTTGGTGGTTCTTTGGGAATTAAATCTTTAAAGAAAAATAATTTTTAAGTTTTAATTCTCAAGATTATTATTATGGTATTTTAAATTTAGGTATGGTGTAAAGCTACAATCAAATCAACAGCAAATATTTTGTTTTTTTTTTATTTAACAACTGTCTTATTAAAAAATAAAGCATCTGAGGTCTTAAAATATTTTATGTAAAAGGTTTTAATTTGTTTTTCTTTAAAAATTTACAAAATTTACAAAAATTTACAAAAAGTTTCATCCTTTCGGATAACTTCACCATTTAGGTTGGCCCGTCCTCATACAAGGGAAATAATGTAGAGTACAGGGTGAAGCCTCAATTAAACAAGCTACCAAATCATTGACTTTTAATCACACGTTGAATTCAGCTCTGTTTTACAAGTACAAATGGTTCATTCAGGTCTCCTTTGCTCGGGTATTTTCTGATTTTTCTCTTTCCACTCTACTGGAAAACATTGTTACTGATTTGATACAAAAGCATCTGAATGGAGAATGAAGAAGATCAGATTAGTTTGATCTTGTTTCCTTGATGGAATCGTGGCCGAGTCATCTTCGACGTTTGTCTGTCGGTCTCCCATCTCGTTTTCCGCTCGTTGTACGGATGACTGCACAGAATGCTCTATCCCCGGCCTGAACATTGATTCTGTATCATATAGTCAAAGTTTTCCGTCCGCTTTTCCTGAGAGCCACTCACGAAGGAAATCCCTTCTAGGATCTCTCGGCTTCTATATTAGCTTCAAAACCTCATCTAAGACTGTAACTAAATCCCCAGGACGTATCAAAGTCTGCTTTCCGGGTTTTCAGATGTGGAGAAAAGCCCTTTATCAAGTTACCATTTTAGTGCCAACCACAGTTTGCATGGCCCTACTTGACTTAGATCATAAGCTACTTTGTGAACAGGCAATTGATTTCAAACATTTTGTAAATATTTGTGAAATGGTTTTTACTTCTTTAAAAGTATATTATTTGTAAAATAGAATTTGACTTGCAAGATATTAATCATAATTTCCGTCCTGATGTATTCATTTAAACGCATAATTATAAATATTTTAGAAGATTTTCTTTTCTTTCATTTAAACAAATTCCACGAATTGCAAGTCTTTGCTGACATGTCATTTTCTGATCCTGTTTTGAATATTTTTAAAAATCAGCATTAAATCAGAATTAAATCATTTTTATTCTATATGCCACTTTTAGGTCAATGGAAGCATTTTTTTTTTTTTGGGGGGGGGGGGGGGGGGGAGGAGGGGCACAATATGGCTGACGCAAAGTAAAGCTTTTTGTAAAATGTAGCAAATTTTACACAATAATTGTAATCGTTTTGCAACTACATGTATACCACAAACTGGCATTAAATTTCCACCCAGAATTTACATATTTTATATGCATGGAACTATACAAGAAATAAATCTGGATGTTTTAAAGGACACTACATTTTAACTGGCGCAACATTTAGCTTCACATACTTTGATGTGGCTGCAATAACTATTACAGTATCTTTATTACATAAATTCGTAATAAAACCTCTATCCATACCTTGAATGCTTACAAAAATATGTTAACAACAGAGTGAACTGTTAATATAGAAAACTTTTTATTTGTTTCTTGAACAGTTGAAATGCATAATAAAAATTGTGTCTGTATTTTAAGAAAAATAAAAAGGTATTGTTTGAATAATTTTGTCCCTTCTTAGATAGGCTGATGAAGGAATTATTATCAAATGTCAGTGAAAATTGCTTGTTTTGTACAATAAATAGAGATTTTGATGATGAAAGGGGATAATGAACCAGGTATTATTGAAGCTGATCTAATTACAGTGTTATTACCTGAGTTAAGTATTCCAGGTATCACATGAGTTAATAAGATTACTATAATCCAGGTGAATTAAAAGTGGCCCACCTGTCCAGTCTGACTGCTTGGCATTTTCTCGTTAAGAGCCAGGTAATTAGAGCTATTGATAATGTGTTCTGGTACAATACCTGCACAGTCAGCTGATTCCCTTGTTATCTGATCACCCCCCCCCCCCCCTAATCCCCAATCTCCCCTTCTCCAAAATATAATTAGGCAGTAATTGACCTCTGACCTGGCTGGCCTAATACCTTAACGTCAGTATTAACACTGATATTGATTACCAGAACTTGCAGGTGTCTTTTCAATTGCTACCTCTATCAATGTTTTACATTTATATAAATCTTCTATATGTGGTTGATGAATCTTAATTTAATCTGTGTGACTGGTGCCAGGATTACACCTGGCTATTCTCTACTGTTGGTCTTCTGACTTAGGGTAGTATGTTACTAGTGTGGTCATGCTTGTCTTTCTGTAGCACTGGAGGAATACTAATTTTCTAAAAGGGCAAAAATCTTTGCCTTTTATGGCTGTACCAGTGTAGCAAGTCTTGTTGAGCTATACAACTATCACATAGGGGAAATTCCCTTGAGCAGCATCTTAAACACCAATCAATCAATCTGCAATAAATCAATCTGACAAAGCCGAAATAAAATTATAGAAATTAAACCAACTGTAAGCACACTCCCCTCCCCCATCCCGCCTCCTCCTCCTCTCCCTCTCCCTCTCAGACATTATTAATTTTTTTTTCCAATAATATTTAACTGTTATAAAACTAAAGTTCAGCTGTCATTCAAACTGGTCACATCATTTATATACCATTGGTTCGATTCATTTGAAAAAAATATTACCTTTTTATTTTGCTAGGACAAAAATATTTTATCCGATTTATTTGTTTTCTCTATCCCAACACCCTGGTTTCCAAATAAGGAACTGGCACATTTCATTTGAACAGATTTTTTTATAACTTGTGGTTGCATTTTTGCAAGGTCTATTATTAGCGCACCAAACAATTGTACCATCTGCTTTCTCGTTACTTTATTCAGTTCTTAAGACACCTGTCCTGGTGCCATCAACTATACCCACTGCCATTTTTTGTAATGATGGAGATAACTACGAATATTAGTTCCGGAGCAGACCGTCGGAGGGAGCTTAGTGTTGCCCTGGTGCTCTCAGAGCTAGGAGGCAACATAGAGCCGATTTGTTGGTTGTGTCTGTTTTGCTTCCCTGTAAATGTGAATGTTCCTTATTTTGTGTTGGCAGTTTTGTTCTTTTCCCTTAACATGTTTGACTGGCATACCTTTGAATTAGAGAAATAATGGTAAAGTATGAATTAATCAAATGAACAAACACTCCTGTGTGGGAGGCATTTTTGCTGTAAAAAAATTACCCAATTATTTAAATCATTTCTGAGACTTTCCAACATAAAGAAAATTTACTGTTGACTGTTTTTATAGGGTTTTTCTTTTCTTTTTTTTTTTTACATCAAATAACATATCACATCATACTTGACAGGTTTCACTAAATTAATGTTGTATTTGTAGACATAGTTTTTGTAATATTTTTTTTTGTTGAATATTATTAGAATATTTTTTCTATCTAATGGTATGAGACGACCTCCATTGTTTGAATATAGGAAGCGTTGTCAGTAATTAATACACTGATTGGAATTGGCTGCAGATTTGAGAACATAACAACAGCACCTGCAACCGTGGCAACCGTTATGGAAAGTAGATCAGCCAACCAGAAAAGCTTTAACATAATTGCAATATTATTAACCATGACCAATGAAAAATTCTGTAATAAATTCATTTCCCATTTGATCAGATGATGTGGATATAGAAAAGTTGTTATTATGGCAACGGTTTTCAGCCAATCGAAAGGTGTCTGATATAATTACTGTGTGTTTCTGTTGACCAATCAGAAGTACTGTGGCAGAAGGTTTATCTAGTCCTGTTGATGGGGAGTACTTCAGATCATTATTGCTTTCTGTTGGTAACTCATCAATGTTGTCATTAGGTTGTACTACTGGTAACAAGCAGTCAGCCTCAGCTAGTGTTATTCTGCCTCGACTCCACAAAGTACCAGCCCTGAATGACACACTAGCAACATGGGGCTTCTTCAATAGACCATTCCTTGCTTTATTGCCTGGATTTCATGTTGAAGGCTTCTGCAGTTATTTATATATACCAGGTATGTTTTTGTTTTGTTTTGCCATTATCGTGGTTTTCTTTCAAATATTTTAGTAGAGCTTCTTCATTTGTATTTGTAACTCAACTCTTTTATATGGGTATATTGTGTGCAGCCTATCTTCAACATTCTTGTGTTTTTTCACGATTGTTTTCCAAAGCGTCTTAAATAATCCTTTATTTTCGCATATTGTAATATTAAACTTTCATTTGTAAAGATGTCATGTAAATAGTAAATTTTTCAAAAAATCAAGAAAAGTACACTAGCAAAATTGTTAGTATAAGATTTTCAATTTTTAAATAAATTTGTTACTTTTAATGATTTATTGTAGTCAATACCAAAGCAGTTAATTAATTGATACTTGTTCAGATGAATAAACATTGAATAGCATATTAAGCTGTGTAGACCGCTTCTGCAACTGGAAGGGAGAAGAAAAATCTAAGTTTATTGACTGGGCGAATAATGCAAATTTGTGTTTGTTTTATTCACAAAAATTAGTAGAACAGGCCAATATAAATTAGTCAGACTTGAAATATAAGAAGAATTGCGTAGTATCTAATCTTGTTAAAGAAAATCATAAATATTGAGCAAAATTAATAATCAAAAATGCTTAATCAAAAGCAGGAAGTGCTTCCCAGTTTATCAAAAAGCACTTCACTTCCCATCGTGGATATGGAGCAGCATGAGCTGTGCGACTTTCACAAAATAAAAATAAACATTTTTGATAGATTTTCGTCCTGTAAAGCAATATGTGTAAAAAATATTGTACAAAATTTAATGCTGTTTAACATTAAAGCTGTAATACTATAAAATTACATCCTGAAAAACTATAGGCATGAAAATGTCCTGTGAAATTTTGTGAAAGTTGGCCCTAAAATATATGTGAAATACTGTTTAAGGTATGCTTTTAATGCTGTGTAAAATTAAAGCCATAATACTATAGAATTTCATTGTGTACAGGCATAAAAATGTCCTGTGCGATTTTACGAAAGTGGTCCAAGGTTGAAATACTCTTTAAGGTATGTTTGTGGCACAGCAGCTCAAGTCTGTTTCAATAGCTTTAAGTAATGCTTTCTTTGAACAGATCTCACTAAGAGACTGATCATAAAAACAGCAAATATGAGCAAATGTCTGACCCTCAACTCCATTTCATACTCCTCTCTATTGTCGTATTTCAGTTGTTTAAGGTTGCATGGTAAGACAGCTGGGTGGACTGGCAGTAACATACTGCAGCATTACCTGTATTGAACAGGTGATTAACACTGGAGCTGTAATTAGCACCTGTCCATCTGTCAGATTAATCAAGAGTCTACCTGCAGTTAATTACACACCTCTTACATGTTCACACCCAATACACTAATTATCCTGATTCATTGGGAGTTGAGTTTATCAAAATAAACAAGTAACTGAAGTGCATTGATTCTTCAACACTCATCTTTATTGATTTCTTTATATTTGTTGTAGCCACTCCACACCGAGATAAAGTTTACCAATTTTTTTTCCATTACATATTTCTAAAAATTTCTAAATTAATTGAAGACAAAATAAAAAAATTAAAATAGGAATCACCTCATGGTCTAGATGAACTGCAAGAGACAAATTTCTTAATAGATCTTAGTCTATATTTGTTAGGGGCAATCTGCAGACATTTTGAGAGAAAGAAAATATGTGATATATATATATGTGGCAAACAATATATTTAACAGGGGTTTAGAACCGATTTTATTCCCATGATATACATGTATACTACCTTGCTATGAACTGAACTTAAGAAAAAGCTGATATAAAAGACAATATCCTGGCTTGTCTCTTTTTATTTTCACATTGTTTTTTTATGACATTTCTCAAGTGAATTACTGGGTGATCGTTTTTGTACCTGAGAGGTTTCTTGTACTTCTTTATTCAGGCTTCTCACCTGTCTAGTTAACACCTGTGTTTATGTATGTAGAATCTGATTGTTTGGAAATCAGATCTACCTGTCTGAAACTCTAATAACATTGCTATGACTTGACATGTGATACACACAACAAGAGTACTGGTCAACTACAGTATTTATACTGAAAAATGACGCCAGAGAGCTGTGGTTAAATCTACAGCTCTACTGTAAATGCAATAAGAACACTGAAACTTAAAATGAAACAGTAAGTAAGAATGGGTATTAGGGACAAAGTAAATAAAGTAACAATTAGAACGAAGAAAAAACAATTTTGACGCCAAATTTGTAAGAAACAGAAAATTAGCAATAAACTAAAATAAAAAATTAATTTGTAACTAACAAATAGATGCAGTAAGAACAGTGAAACTTATATTCAGACAATAAGTGAGAATCAGGTTGAGTGCAAAGCAAATCAAGTAACAAATAAAAGAATTGTTGCAAAAAAAAATATATATATAAAAAAATAAATAAGAACATTTGTAACAATGAAATTAATGTATAAGAACCGTAAAACTCTTATAATCAAGCAAAGATCAAAATGTTTGTTAAAAATGTACCCAAATTTGCCCTTGGCCTTCAATCAATACTGCTGGGTTGTTTGAAGACCTATTAGTCTCTTGCGGGCTTAGTGAGGTCAGGATTGATCAGAGAAACAGCCTCGAATGTGACTAGTTCAATTCGGGCGTTTCCAGAGATCGATAACCCTCAGTCTGATGCCTCTAGCGCAATGATAACTTCCTGTTGTAGAAATTCGCACATGTGCAGTACAATACGTCAATAACTGCAGAGGAAATATAACACGCATTTTCCGTTCTCTGTGAAAGAATTGTGGAAAGCGAAATCGTTTAGCCAGTGAACACCGCAATTAATTGTGATGTGAGAGATGTTGTTCGAGACAGATTGGGGTCGGGGGTAGTCAGGTATAAACTACTTATTGACAATATGCAGGTGAGAAAATAGAGATTTATCGAACGATTTCAACACTATCAGGTTGTTTTTTTCAGAAGAGGCAGATTTATTTAGTGATAAACTTGAACATTCATGTTTTTTTGATTTTTTTTAACATAATACAATACTTTAATGACTGACATTGTTATGTAATAACAGATTTATTATGTGATAAACTTGTAACTTCTTGACTCGATTAAGGGCTTTATAAAAAATATTTAAATATTTCTCTCATCGTTAGGAATGCCTTATGGCTAAGGGCAGTATAATTGAAGTATATTTAGGCTGTAAGCTATGGTGGAACATTAATATTCCAACCGAGCATTTGTATTCAACACTTTACATTAGGGTTGTGTTTTATTTACTCTATGGAGACCCATCACAGTCATTTAGGTACCCTCAAGCATAGGTATGAACACTAATTAACCAACCAATGAATCAATGTATTGTTAGTAATGATTTGTATCATACAATATTTTTGTTTTACCAAGGAGTTCTGTTTCTCATTAGTAAACAACTTTTGACTTGGGATGGGATAAACTGATTGTAAATCTACACTCTGTTAAGATGTCTATTATTGAAAAACATAATTTATTCAAAATTTATTAAGAGACAAATCGAGAAGTTGTTATTGATTTTAAGACTGTATTTACTTGTTATCCTGCTAACATGCCTTTTATTAAAAAAATATCATTTCAACAAAATAAAGATATAAAATGGTTTCTCTGTACTTTGGTGCCCTCTGTCTAAAGGAGCATTCGCAAAGTGGGAATTGTAGTAATGACTGGGGCTTTCTCCTCATTTGTGACTTTTGGATTTGCTTACTAATTTTAACCAATGAAAATGATGCAAATAAGGGGAATCCCCTGGTATTCCCCGATAATACAAATCGTACTATAAGAATGCACCTTAAGTGAAATATAAGTTTGACAATTACTATTGCAACATACAGTTGCCATATAAGGGAAATACCCTCGAGCATGGTACTAAACACTAATCAAGCACTTAACCAATTTATTTACATGTAACATTAAAGCATAACTATTAAATTGTCATGTTTGGATTGTACGAATTAATTTGAATCACTGTTGGAATATTCAGTTGCAATGTAAGTAAAATACCCATGAGCATGACGTTAAACACTAATCAGTCAATCACTCGATAAATCTCTTAACCAAATTATTTAATATTAAAGCTCAAATATTAAAGTGTCATGTTTGGATTGTAAGAAATGTTTTGATAATTGTTGGAATATACAGTTGTTGTATAAACAAAATACCCTTTGAGCACAGCGTTAAAACATCAATCGATCAATCAATCGATCGGTCAAATTATTTGATATTGTCACACAATTACTCACCTATCCTGTATGAGGTTGTTTCTATTCCTATGCTAGCAGATTTACAGAATACATATTGTATCAGGATTTTATTTGGTCCAATATTTATCCCAATTGAAACATTATCACTGAGAATAGAAGTGTGTCTTCTATTGAACCTGGCCTCTGAGCAAACAATAGCTAGGCTGAACTGTGGTAAAGTTCTTAAATATTTGAAAGAGATAAAATATTTTAAAAAATGAAATTATGACATAATCAGTCAAAATAGAAATGAGACTCTTGAATGAAACGTTTGTCTTTGAGCAAACAATAGCTGGGCTGAACTGTGGTAAAGATCTCAAATATACAAGAGAAAAAAAAGAAGAGAAAATATCAGAAAAACTGAAATGACATTATCAGTCAAAATAGAAAACGAGGCAACTGTATAGAATATTCGTCTCTAATTAAACAAAAGCTAGGCTGAACTGTGGTAAAGTTCTTAAATATACAAGAGAAAAAAAATAGAGATAAAATATCAGAAAAACTGAAATGACATCAGTCAAAATAGAAACGAGGCAACTGTATAGAATATTCGTCTCTAATTAAACAATAGCTAGGCTGAACTTTGGTACAGTTCTGAAATATTTGAGAAAAAAATTGTCTTATATCGGAAAAACTGATTTAATACCATACTTTTTTTTTAGTACAAAAACTATAAATGTATCATTTTTACATGGAACCCTTTTTTGTTATAAAAACACTTATGTTTTGCACTGAAAAGTCAAAAACAATGAAAGACAATTTTGTTTCATTTTTATTTCGCACAGATATGGGATTACATTGTATACATATCATTTGCCTTTGTGTAGAATTATCAGAGACTTTAGTGTAACTATTATCCAACTGTTTTTCATGTTGAACTCTTCAAACAGTGTGGTGTGCTACATCTGATCATATTGAACCAGTCAATGATTTGGCAAACAGCTGATTGGATGCTTCTTGCCCATATTGCTCTGATCTCTGGTCAAATATAGCTTTTTATTGACCATGTCTGGTTTTCAGCACCTGGTTGATAAATATCACATGTTTGAATTGACCACCAGTATCTGGTTTATTGGCCATCAGATTTTTGTGATTACTGTATTAAACACGCAAACTTTTTTTAATAGTAGTGTTTATTTTTCATTTTCTTAATTTTATAATTTTAAATTTAAGTTGAATTGAAAAAAAAAATTCCCTAAATTTGTCCAATATTTCAGCTTTTCCACACTTGAATATGCGTAATATTCCACCTGGTGTTTTAAGATAAGTTATGGAAGAACAGTATGATAGATTTTACATCTATGAGGCCCAGATTCATTTTCCTCCTGCAATTCAAGATTATAAAATAAGTGAAATATTCTTAAGTATCATTTTAAACACAAATTGAAAAAATCAGTGGCTGACGCCTATTTTTTTAAAAAATAAATATTTTTATTGGAGAAAACTATATTTTTTTATTGAAGAGAAAGAAAATTCTGCTTGGCTCCACCGGATGGCTGTGTCATTACTTTTGATTATTTTAAAAGTATATACAATTTATTTATTTATCTTGTTGAATCCTCAAATAAGAAAAAACCCATTAATAGTGACATTCTAATCGACATAAAGTGCTCTATCACGCCCTCTAAACAATAATATGGACACGGTCAGTGCTAACTAGCCATATGCCTTCCAGCTACATTGATACATTCACTGGGAAATTCAACATCGGTCCTAAATATCTTAATAATATGAATAGAAAATGACAGTAAAAACCCAGGAAAAATGGAATTCATGTTGCTCTCAGAACTATGGGGCAACACATAGCTGTTTTGTTGTGGCAAAAATAGTTAGCAGGAAAATTCAACATCAGGCCTAAATTTCTTAATAATACGAATAGAAAATGAAAGTAAAAACCGAGGAAAAAAGGGATTCATGCTGCTCTCAGAACTATGGGGCAACACATAGCAAAAATATTTTGCTGGAAAATTAAACATCAGGCCTAAATGCCTAAATAATACGAATAGAGAATGAAAGTTAAAACCTAGGAAAAATGTGTTTTTATGTTACTCTGTTGCATTCAGAACTATGGGACAACACAATGCTGTTTGGTTTTGCCAAAAATATTTTCCTTGAAAATTCCACATCAAACCTAAAATGCTTATAATACAAATAGAAACTAAAGTAAAAACTCAGGACCAATTTTATCTGTGTTCTCTTGGGACTTTTGTGATATTTCTTCTCTGGTTTTCCACTGTATTTTCCCTTTTCAACTTCCAATGTGTCATATTTTATTGAAATTCAATTTTAATCAGCTGTGATTTAAAATACATGGAGTTTTAATAGCATCAAAGGGTTGTCAAATTATGAATTTACTTAACTTTGGTAAATCAAAAATTTTCTTCTATCAGCTTGTGTGCATGAATGCAGATTAAGGCATACAATAATGTCAAAACTCCGGCTGCTAGTGAAAGTCAGCGGAAAGTTAACTGTGACAGGACTGGTTTACAAGATCAGGACATTTACCGTACTTCAATGTCGTTTATACGGAGAACATCATTGCCTGATTAAGCATGTGCCCTTGAGGGCTGATGGGTGACTAGTTTCCAACAGTTAGACTAACATGGCCCGATATCGACTAACGACTATTTCTGGCTGTACACAACGATAAGGATCTGATTGGCCACTCTAATTTAGATGAAGCTAGGAATGAGGCTGCTCTTTGGACTAATGCATTCCAAACTCTTTATACATGTAGTTAGACCTGACTACTACTAATTTTATGCACAAAAGATTACTTCAATTTTAAATATACAAATAAACATATATCTGACTTTATAAAAAAAAAAATAATGGATTTTACTTCTATATTTATTTTTCACGTTAATTAATTTTCAGGTTGGAAACGAATTAAATTTATCAAACACTTTGTTTTATTATAAGGCTGGAAATGTCCTTCACGTTACTTAATTTAAAGGGTGGAAATAAGTTAAAATTATCCCATGCCTTAATTGATTTTAAGGGTAGGATGAGTTAAATTTATCCTATGCTTTAATAATTTTAAGGATGGAAAGGAATTGCAATAATGTCAAATAAATGCAGTGTCACAAATAACATCATGCAGGCAAGCCTTTTTTTTATGGAGGTGTTGACTGCCAGGCCAAGCACTCTGGCCCTCTAGGAAAGGGCAGTCTATTCCAATCATAGCACCACAACGCTGAAATTTAGCTTAACATAGTGTAAAACAGTAGTCAATTATTCCCCAAAACATTACTGGATATTGAGTATTCAGCTGTTTATTAATTGTTAAAAAATTAAAATAGTAACATTTTCTATAAGACAGGCTGCTTTCTTTGTTAACCAAGGAAATCTAACTTAATATTTTATATAAGATATAAGATTTTTTCTTTACAACAACAATAACAACATATGTCCTGAGACTGATTGATTTGCGTGTACAAAAAGTGAAATTCTCTATAGAGTCTAGACAAAGGTCCAGCTGGAACTATATTTACCCAACTACTGGTTGTCACGACAACTTGGGGCCATTTTGAGTGGTGCTGTACAAGAAAAGTCTTAAGATGGGTAGGCCCTAGAAGATATTGGTCGGTTTTTTTTTATCCTTTTAGATTTTTGCTGAAGAACATGCTTGTGGGATGATATGGGGGATTTCGACAAACAAAGACGATGATTCTGGTAATATTTGCACACTTCTGGTACTAGATTGAAGCTATCTGCTCTCATGGAAATGGAAAGATTTTCTCTCAACACAGTAGCCTCTGTCTTATGCTTATAGATTAATTGATGCAATGTTGACTGAATTTTTTATTCATGGGGGGGGATATTATTCATAAATCCAAATTCACCTGGTGTCATTTATTCCTGTTGTCTTTTGCTCCAATATTATATACTTAAAACAAATGTGCTGGAGATTTGATTTATTTCAAACTAAAGCAACTCCTTCGACCTTTTGTGCTGTTATGTAATACTGAAGAGAGATGTCACACAAAATTTGCTTCCTGTATTTCATAGGTTTACTTCTGTTTTTTCTGCTTCCCAAAATTCTCCATTGTATCGATGCCCATTTGTATCTGCAATATGGAAATAGACCATATGAATGCTACGGCTGTGTTATAAAGCCTGTATTGCCCTCCCTGCTCCCCGAGGAACAATACCTAATTAGATTGGGAGCTGCAATTTGCAAATATTGCCGATAATCTGACTGATTGCTTGTCATCCCGCCATCCTGGGATAGATATTTGCAATTTCTTTCACTGCTCTTCACAACACTGTACTTTATCAAAGGCATAGCAGTTGGAACTTTTGTCAAACTGACATTAAAATTGGGCTTTATATTTTGTCAAACAGCAAACTCTACATATACAATGAATACTGATATTCAACAGAAAAGTCGTTGAACCCATTTGCTGGATACACCGCTGTCATATAAGTGAATTACCCTTGAAAACAGTGTCAATCAATCAATCAATCAATTAACCCAATATACTTTAATTTTAATGGTAATAGACAAGAGTTTTTTTTATTACAATTTTTTTTTTTATAGTTTATTTATTTCTCAAATTTAATCACACTGTCACAAATGGGAAATAATTTAAACTGACGAATGATCTCATGTTGTAGATAAACTCTCTGTATACATCTTAATCTCGAGAATCTTACAGAGAGGAACTGAGTTCTGAATAGACCTTTAGATTGCACTGGTGGGTGGCGAGAGAGCGCTTTCTGTTGCCCTGGTGCTCTCAGAGCTAAAGAGGAACAGGAAGTCCATCTGTTTGTGATGTCTTTGTATTGTGTCCTCTGATTGTCGTTTATTTGTCCGATTGTCCATTGGGCTAGCACGCCGTCATGTTAGTGAAACAGCCTTACAGCATTAACCGCAATCAAAGAAATAAACAAACAAACAAGCAAACACTGAGACAAACCACACCTCTGTTTTCTCACATTTGAGCTATAAGTAGAAAAAACTTCTTTTTCTCATCTTCTATTTGTTTTGTCTCAATTTAGAGTGTTCTTGCTAAAAACCATGTCAGGGCCATACAGTTCATTTATGGACTTAAACGGAACAATTTTAATGCCAAAGATACCTAAAAAAAAATCACAAGAATCCGGTTGAGGTTATTTTGGTGACTTGCTTTATATGTCCACTTTAATTTTTAAGGCTTCCACTTTCACTCGCCTTTCAAGGCTATGATTAAGACCAGGACAACTTTTCGCTAAATGCTGTCCAAGAAAAAATGATGACCTGAAAAAAAAAGGGAAAAAATTTGCGAACTGGCCTTTCCATTAGAAGGGAGACCGCTGTGTTAGGCTCAGATGTAATTTTCCTTGCTTTTTAATGGCATTTGGGTCTGGTCTTCGCCTGGCTCGGT